>CM046423.1:9100355-9303094 GCA_025506505.1 Flaveria sonorensis
GACAGCTAGAAAACAGCGTACGGTCTCACCATCGTTCACGTTGTCGATACAAAGGCCCTAGCTGACAGTAGCTGAACTTACTTGGTTACAGGCTCTTCTACAAGAACTGGGTACACACCACAAGATCTATACCTACGTACGGTGTGAAACTTAGGTGCAACAAATATAAGCTAATCCTATTCCGGCTCGAACAAAACTATTGAGGTTGATTTTCATTTGTCAGAGAGAAAAGTTGTGAAGACAACTTTGTGTTCAATTCATCTCAACAAGTGATCAAATAGCTGACATCTTCACCAAACCGTACCCACTGACAGATTCACTTTTCTACGGTTCAAGCTGCAGGTCGTGCCGGCATCAGCTTGCGGGGGAATGTTAGTCATACTAGACAAGTTAGTCTAGAGTGGCTATTGTCTATAATAGAGGGCTCATGTGTAACTTATTTATTATATATCTCTTGTATTCCTCCATATTCAATACAATACAATCACATTTACAATCATACGGTTCAACTGTGCCTACTTGCAACATTTGCATGATCACTCCGAAGTCTGAAGATATGATAGGGTTAGCCGCCGGGTTAGTCCCATTAGCATTAGAGTGTGTATTCTCTATGTATAGGTAGAGTGGAACATACAAGACATCTCAATATATGGTATATACTTTTCTCATCTCATATTATAACTAGTTATTTACTTTTTGAACATCATGATGGTTCATAATGTTAACGCTTAATACTTTATTGCAAGTGATTTATAATGCCTGTTTTGCCCCTTGTAGCATCTACCTGGAGAGCCGCGCAAAGGAAGATGTTGGTATGGCTACACTTGTCGAACGCAGAAACCATAATGACGATCATGCTCGTAGAAGGAATCATGTATGTCGTCCAACGAGGGGCAATATTAGAAATTAGCTTCTGTTTGATCTTTTAACACCTATGTTTTTTATTTTGAATCAATATGTTGGTGAATTTGGTACTCGTGAAGGTAATGCAACTGAACTTTGCTTTGGGAGTTTTAGGGTGATTTTTTTCTATTATGAAGTGTGTGCTGAAAATTTTGGGTTGGTAGGTTGAGCTTTGGTGTGTAAGACAGCAGCTTTGTAGGTACGTAAGAGTAGGTGTGTCAATCGTATCGTCTGATGGGTTGGATAAACCTGTAATAAACTTATAAATGTAGTAATTGCTATTTCAATTGTAGTATTTAATAAACAAATTTACAATAAAGTTAAACCCAATGTTTTGAAAACTAACTGACTAAACTAGTTCTATAGTTTATTGGTGGAACTAGTCCTAAAAAGTGTATAGCACTATACTAAATTTAAAATATAAATCATATAGCAAAACTAATTTAATAAACCGTAATAACAAATATGATTCTATGTTTAAGGAAAAACATTAAGAGATTAGTCTTAAAGAATTCTTTTGTTTTGGACCTGTCAAGAATGTCTCAAAAGCTTTCGGAATACCAAAACTAAAGGTTTAGTTTTCTCTTTTTGATTAAATAATTTTTTATACATTTATCATTAATTTTTTTTTCGTTTTCATTCACAGCCGCTTCAAAAAATTTAAAAATTAATAAAGGTGAACAATATCTACCAAATATACAGATTAATAGTAACATTTTCTCTTCTTCACTTACGATAATCATACATTTTATAATTAGTATCTCTAGTAAATCCATGTAATACACAATTAAAAATATAAAATATTAAATAAAATAAAATTTTACTAAATATAAAATAATATTTAAGATAACTTATGATTGAAAATAAAGTATTAGTAAAAACTATAAATATACAACATGATTCAGCTTTTTAACTTTTGTTTCTAAACATTTTTTTCAAGAAAAAAAATATTAAACATTATGTTTTGAAAATAAAATGTATAAAATATCATTTTTAAAAATTCCCTTATTATAACTCCCAATTTAATTATTTTGGTTTATAAAAAAATTATTTTTTAAAACCACCAAATTTAAAACCTTTCATAACTTTAGAAAAGTTTGATGTTTTAGAAAAAAATTATTTTTATAAAAATTTTAAATAACATTAATAAAAGATCTCTTAATTTATTAAAAAAACTATTTCTAATCTAAAAAAGAGTTAAATAATATTATTAGTAATTAAGGTAATTATTTAATAGTTGTATAAGAGTTAACTTAGAGGCTGATACAACCAAAAAGTTCTCAGCATGCATGCAGAAATACAAAAGAAGTTACTTCGGAAGATTTGACAAAAGCACTAGGAAATTCTTTAAGTGTCAAATCTTTCAAAGCCAAAAGACCATTTCTTCCGAAGCCAAAGATGAAGTCTTTCGAAGCTTCAAGACAAAGTCTTCCGAAGCCAAAAGATTGATTTCTTCCGAATATAGAGAAGGCATGCTTTCTCTAACATGCTTTTAACAAAAGCTGAACAACTTTCCGCTGCCATCTCTGAAGCTTTTGTCAACGGTAGATTAAGGTTTAGAGTCTGTAACTTTTACTTTGTACTTTTATCCTTTTTGTATTAGATAAGGATATGAGCTATGACATGTCATAATTACCAGTGATCTTGTTGTCTAGATTAATGTTCCAACTAGCCTTTAAAATATGACCGACTGTAGGATGTAGTTATAAAGATCTCATGTACAAATCCTTTTATAAACATTTGTAAAACACTTGAGAGCAATATACATTATCTTTGAAAACTAATTAACTTATTCTGTTTGTGTTCTTTACTTTTGTTCATTGTTTCAAATCTGGTTTCATATTTGATCTGTTAAATGTTATTTGTTCTCTCCAACCTTGTGAAACTGTTGCATTACCACCCTTCACCAGTCCTGCAATAAGGGAGAGAAACAAGAAAATTTTGGTAAGGATGAATGTGATGTTGTTATGTGTCTGTTTAATTTTTTTTTTATTAAAGTAAAAGATATGAAACACACTCATAAAATACACATAGGGTTAGGTTCAAATTCAAATGAAAACTTTATTTTGTATGAAAACTTCAAGTAGCAATTTGGGTCATCATTTATTTTTTCAATATTACAAACATAAAAATATATTAAAAGGTATAATGGTCATCAAAAACTTTTCTTTCTCTCCACACAATAATTAATCAATTCATTAATTTCATATATCATTTTCTCTCTACTCTTTAATTCCTACTACATTATACCAAAGAAATACATTAATTGTATAATTTAAAGCTAATCAAAATGAAATTTTATCGTCTTTTTACATATATTAATCGTTTTACATTTGAAAAAATGTACTATAAATACAATCGTCTATTTGCAATCATCTAAATTTCATTACCCGTATTCAATTTTCCATCATAATCGTCTATTTAAATATATGTATATATTTGTATCTAGAATATTGTGCTCCATTTCCTTAAACTAATTAATAATCAAACTAATTATCTTTTTTTACATATGCATAAAGCTTTACATATGTGTTATTCTACTATTTACATATATAAATTTAAGCTGACTGTCTATTTACATATGTAAATATATGTATTTCATTATGATTGCAATTTTATTCGGAATCAAACCAATCATCCTATTTTTAAATATACATAAAAGCTTTACATATGTGTGATTATACTATTTACATATATGTAAATCTACAAGTTAGTCGTCTGTGTACACATATGTCAAATAAGTTAATTATTTACATATTGTAAATTAACTATTTATATATGCGCAGAATACATTCAATAATTATTTAACGAGCTTTACACATGCCTAAATTGACTATGTATGCATAAGTATAATCTTCATACTAATCAATTATTTTATGTTGATAGTATATTATGATATGTATTCTTTAGACCGAAGCAAATAAAAAGTTATATATATGTAATTGTATAAAAAACTATTCAAAAGTTACATATATGTAATCTAGAGTAACACACAAACAAAACCAAAGTTTATATAGGTGATAGATGATATTCACCAAAACTAATTTAAAAGTTTCATTTGATTAACATTAGATATAATCATTAAATCTCATCGTAAATCTTCTAATAATTTATATTCAAAATTTTCTCTTGATATAAAACAAGCTTGGTCACCTTGATATCCACTTCTATTTTTACGCATTTAAGAATTATTACACTAAACTCCTTTGCCACACCAAAAAACTTCATCATCATGAATTTCTTTCGCGAGCTCGTCACCGGTCTCATCCAACATGCGCTAAACAATATTATAAACCATACAAGAAATACTAAGCAATGTTAAAACAAGAAATAAAATTAAAGAAAATAAATTTACTTGCATAAATTCTACTCTTTGATTTGAGACGATTTATTCCATATAACAAAAAAAAAATCAAGATTTAAATAGAATCCGTTTCCCGAACCTGTTAGGCCGTTTTCAAATTTTATTACTAATTTGACACTTTTATAATTTTATAATAATAAAATCACTCCAGGAACCATTTTAGGTCTTTTCTTATTTTAAGTAGAACCTAAAACCACAATTGATATGTAATGTAAAATTAAATTTATTATAAAAAGACCATACCTTGAATTTTGAAGCATAATATTAGAAATCTCATATTCATCAGATGGATGAAACCCACATTTGGAGATTTCTTAGTATGACTAAAAGTAGGAGATGAATCCATATGTTCTTCACCGTATAAACGAGAGAGAGGGGAGAGACAAATAAGGTAGGAGATGATTCAATAGTTTTTAAGAGAAAAATATGGATATTTAAAATGAAAATAAATCGTGTTAGTTATGGAAAGAAGTAAAGTAAAATATAATTACCCCTGGCTCATATAAAAAATACACTGAACATTTAATTTTGTTACTATTCGTGCCATATTAATTGAGCCATTGAGCAAAGATCTAATGGTTCAGATGAGTTTTGTATTTCTGAGTTTATTTACGATTTCTGAAATGATCCTATATATATAACCTATATACATATACATATTATATATGTGTGTGTATGTGTGTATATATATATATATATATATATATATATATATATATATATATATATATATATATATATATATATATATATATATATATATATATATATATATATATATATATATATGAAAGAGTTTATATGAAAACTTTAAGTATTTGAAGAACTCTTAAACCATCTTAACCAATTAAGGCTTGCCACATCAGCTAAAGGAGAAAGTATCTTTTAGGGGCATTAACGTTTTTATGTGTGTTTGCATTTAATGCATTTCACTAGTTCCAAACTGAAAGCATCGTTTGTGAGATTATACTTGCATTTTTTTTCTCCGCATAGTACTATGAATATACAAGTTTCACATTCTAAAGTTCCAACTTTCTTATTCAATAATATGAGTTTTTATCTTGCATTTGAGAACTCTTTAATGCATTGTTTACTAGAAAAAAAATGCTATTTATTCATATATTTTGTGACGTAATGTAATGTGGTGACGTAAGTATCTAATGTAATGTAACCTACAAAAGCAGTGCCACGTTGATATGTTTGAGTTCACGTAAGTAAATTTAAAATAAGTTGGTGGAAATGAATGTAATTAACGTACTATAACATTTAATTAAATAAGGTTTTAATGTTATATTATATTAAAGTAAATGATTTTCTTGTTAATTAAATTAATGCAAGTACTATGTGATTTTAGTTTATTCTAAAGTGATATGTAATCTAACTCAAGTTATTTCACTAGTGTAAGTGGATGACAAGTTTTACTAGACATGTTATTTTCCAACATTACCTTATTTTTACTACTAATTTAAACATGCCATGTTTGTAATTAACGTAATTTAAGTAATGTAATGTAACTATTACATTGACCAATAATATAAGTTACGTAACTAACATTACTGTAGTTACATAGAATATTACATTTTCTACATTTTTACATCATATTTTTATTACGTTACGTTACATTACATTACAATAATTTACATTTTTTATTAAATTTTAATGTTAGTGTAATGTAATGTAATGCAATATTACATTTTCTTACATCATATTTTCATTACGTTATGTTATGTTACATTACAATAAATTTATATTTTTATTAAATTTAATGTTAGTGTAATATAATGTAATGCAATATTACATTTTCTTACATTTTACATCATATTTTCATTACGTTATTTACATTACATTACAATAAATTTACATTTTTTATTAAATTTTAGTGTTAGTGTAATGTAATATAATGTTATTATTTTGATACTAATTAATTTATTATATCCAAATCACATTTTAGGTAATTTTTATAAAAATCAATATTAGCTGATATTATATGTAATGTTTGGTTTAAAAGAAAAAAAATAATATAATATCCAAATTGATAACAAAAGGAGAAAAGAAAATAAAAAAAATAGATGAATGATTTGTAAGGAGTGGCAGGTGCGAGTTTGAGCCAATTAAGAGAAAATATAATTTTTAAAGTTAACTAGTATAATAATGTTTATTAAAAAATTGTTCAGGTAATCTTTAAAAAAAATAAATAATAGAATTCAAGTAATGATTGAAAAGAGACCTTAAGTGATTGGTGATTGAAAAGAGACCTTAGTTAATTAATGAGTTTTTAAAAAGACTTTTTTTTACCCTTGCCAGGTAAGAAATAAGTCTTGAACAATAATATTTTATTGAGTTTTAATCTAGGCCGTTGAATCATTTACCTACAAGCTAATCACGGGTTGGTTTTTAGTAAAGAGTTCTCACTATAAGGTAGGGTTCTTATTTGAACCTTACATATACTATACACATACATACATACATACATACATAATACATACCTACATACATACATACATACATACATACATACATACATACATACTACATACATCATACATACATACATACATACACATACATACATACATACATACATACATACATATATGAGTTAATCTCGGTTTTGGTCCCTGTGTTTTGCAAATTGACTCCACTTGAGTACCAACGTTTATTTTATCTCCACTTGAGTACCAACTTTTAAAAAGTTGTCTGTTTCAGTCCAAATTTCAAACGACGTGAGAATGTGCCGTTAAAGCCCACTCACGTGCACCCCACCTGAGGGTATTTCGCGCAATCAATGTCTTAAAGCCCTCTGTCTTCGCATAAAAGCAAATTGAAACTAGGTCAAAGGTCATAACTCATCCCATGTTTTACACTTCTCTGATTTCACTCATCATCATGTGGCATTTGCGTGCTCCCACTGAAGTAGAGTATGATACACAAGAAATATACGGTTAGTGTATTCAATCTTTGCGAACTAGAAAATTTGGATTCTGTTTTGATTGTATGATTTGCATTGTTAACGCAGGTCAAGAACCAAACTTGTTTTCTCTAAAAATCTTTCATGGTGGAGAGTTGTGGGCTTCCCACTTAGAAGATACGTGCATGGCAAGGTTAATTTTGTGGACTTAGTTGATCAAGATGTGTTCTCTACCCATGTGATTGACGCAATTATCCAAGTTTTAGGCTATCCTAAAGATGAGGTAATTTACTATCACTTCAAGATTCCAGGGCAAGATTTAGATTTTGGTCTACGAGCTCTTGGTAATGATAAGGATGTACTGAACATGTTGCAGTATGTGTCTATTTTAAAATTGATAGAGATTTATACAAGCATGGGAATACTAAGCTAAACACATACTTTCAGTCACCTGAAGGTGGTTCTAAAGTAGTGATTGAGGAGATTGTTGATGTTGGGCCTTATAATTATAAACGACAATTAGCACTTGAGTGGCATAATGATAACCCTGGTCTAGTGATAAATGTTAGTGAGGCTATTGGTGAAGGTAACGTGAATGTTAGTGAGGCTGTAGGTGAAGGTAATGTGAATGTTAGTGAGGCTGTTGGTGAGAATGTTAGTGAGGCTGTTGGTGAAGGTAATAGAATGTTAGTGAGGCTGTGGTGAGAATGCTAGTGAGATGAATGTTAGTGAGGCTGTTGGTGAAGGTAATATGAATGTAGTAAGGTGTTGGTGAGAATGTTAGTAGCCTGTTGGTGAAGGTAATGTGAATGTTAGTAAGGCTGTTGGTGAAGGTAATGTAGAGGGAGTGACTATGAATATTGGCAATCAACAGTTAGATGATGCTGGAAATACACTAAATGAGAAAAATGGTAATGAGAATGAACAATTAGATGATGAAACTGACTCTGTTGGGAATTTTGAGAATGTGAATATGGGCAATGAGCGGGTAGAACAACTTATGGATGATAATACATTTATAGCTCAGTTTATGAATGAGTTTGAGTTATGAATGAACTGCATAATAGTGAAGATGAGGATTCTAATTTTATTGTTGATAAAGATAACATGGTAGAGGATGTGGAGGTGGACATGAATGAATTTAGAGCAACTGTTGATATGGATGTAGAAAATGACATGGAAAAAGATGAAGATGTTGATGAGGAAACTGCACAAATAGATCTGGATGACTTTGATAGTTTATGTGAAGATGAGGACACTCCATTAAACAAAAGATTAAAACAGTTAAGAAAGGAAAAAAAACTAGAAAGCAGTTGCATCAGCCCCTTTTATGTTGGTCAACTATAAGTGACAAAGAAGAAATCAAGTTGGCTGTTAAGAAAAATGTTTGTTGAGACTAGAAGGCAACTTTCTATTATGAAAAATGACGACCGTAGATTTAGGGTTGTTTGTCAAGGGTATAATCCAAGTTTTGTTTGTAACCAAGGGCAAATTGGAGAAGTTTTAAAAGATGGTGGGTCCCAGCAGTGTGTGGAATCTTCAAAAGCTGGTGGTTAGGTGCAATAAATAAAGATACTAAAAAAACAAGAAAAAAGAATTCAAAGCCCACCTGCCCTTGGACTTTGCATATATCTAGGACCAATAAACATGATCTGTGGTGTGTGAAGACTTTTATTGAGCAAATGAGTTACAGACAAGAGTGATCAGGATGTATACTGTTAGCTCTGTTGTAAGAGAAGTGGAGCAAGTAATTGATTCTAACCCTACCATACCTTTAAAGGCCCTACAAGATCTGCTACAAAAGAAAAACTAGGTAAAGATTTCAATTCAGAAAATCTTTAAGGCAAAAATGATGGCCTTTCATAAGTTACATGGTGATTACAAGGCACAATATGAATTGTTGAGATCGGACAACTATAAAAATTGATGTGAAAGGGAGTGCAATCTAGCAAGTGAAACTAGACAATTAGAAGAATCTACATATGTCTTGGTGCTATGAAATCTGGTTTTAAGGCATGTGGAAGGGATCTACTAGGTTTAGATGGATGCTTTATGAAGGGTACATATCCAGGACAAATTTTGACTGTTGTTGGGGTTGATTCCAATAATGGCATCTACCCTGTTGCATATGCAATAGTAGAGTCTGAAACCATGGACTTGGTTCTTGGAACAACTTTGCTAATGATCTAGATCTATCTGTTAGTTCAAATTTCACTTTCATCAGTGATAGGCAAAAGGTACTTATCCTCTTAAGTTCACTGTTAAATCAATTAGTACTTTCATTAATGTTTTATGTTTTAAATAAAAACTGTTGTAGGGAATAATACCTGCATTAAGAAAATTCTCCCAGCTATTGAGCACAGGTATTGCTTGTGACACATACATGAGAATATGATATCTAAATGGAGAGGGCATATGTACAAGGACTTGTTGTGGAAGTGTGCAAGTGCAATAACAGTCCCACAATTTGAAAGGCAATGGCAGCAGTAAGAATGGTTCTCTGCATGATTGGTTAAAATAAATCCCCCCACAACACTAGAGCAGAGCTTATTTAGTGGAATAATATGTTCTTAATTGGTTAAAAACTACATAATTAGTGCTATCTATATAACTACCTTGTTCTTTCTGGTGTAATAACTACAAGAAGAGCAGTGTGTGATATACTGCTTAATAATGTTTGTGAGGTATTTAACAGACAATTGGTAGGAGGTAGAGATAGATCTATAATTAGTTGCTTAGAATACATAAGGGAGTTAATGATGAAAAGGATTGTTGGAGTCCACAAGTTGATTGCCAAGTGTGAAGGACCCTTAACACCATATGCAACTAAGACCTTTAATTCAGTTAAATCTAAGGCTGCAGAGTACAATGTCATCATGGTTGGAGTAACAAATATCAGGTTAGTGGACCTTGGTTAGATCAAGTGATGGTTGACTTGGGGAAGAAAACTTGTTCATGTAGGAAATGGGAGCTCACTGGGATGCCTGTAAGCATGCAGTGGCAGCCATATGGGATGTTTCAAAGGGGGATGAGGAGGCTACAATTCTAGAGTCATGGATGTCTAGAGTTTATTGGCTACAAACTTGGAAAGATGTTTACCAACACACCATTGACCCAATCAATAGGAGAGACTTGTGGACGCCATCAACATGCCTAACAGTTCTAATAGCCCCAAAACATCATACTCAGGTGGGTAGGCCAAGAAAAAAAAGGAAGAAAAGTGCTGAGGAGTTGAGTGAAATCAATGATAGGGGCAAGATTACTAGGAGGGGATATTCTACTACATGTTTAAAGTGTAACAAGAAGGGCCATAACAAAAGATCCTGCACTGGTCAAGGGGGGTCACAACAAGTGTCCCAGGAAGCTCCACAAGCAACATAAGATGTTTAGTTGCTGTTTTATCAGTTTGTTTATTGAACCATGATGTGTTTTGTAATGTCTTATGTTGTTGAACAAGATGTGTATTAAATGTTATTTCTTTTGACACTTTCATGTGGTTTATTTTGTTAACATTATGGTTATGGCATGTTTTATTTGACTTCATGTGTAGTGTACCATTTGTTACATTTTGGAACATATAACAACATGCATAACAACATCCAATGTTATAAGTTTTGCAGGTTAATACATAAACCAAAATCCACTGCCATTGCAAGGTTCTATTACATCATTTGAACACCAAATACATAACAAAGAATAACCAACTTAAACCTAATACAAATCTTAGTTTCTTTACTTGAAATGATATGCTCTTATAATCAGCTTGTAATTTATTGTTGGATTTTAGCAATCGGGTATAATTTGAGTGGCCTTTGTACAGAGTGAAGGGTCAACCCAACTCACAAACCCACAACTCGTAACCTGTTCATTTTAATACATTATTTCAAGAAAAAGAGATGAACAATAGTCTTGAAACCTAACAATTTAGGTCTTACCGTGTTAGCAAAACAATGAAAGCGACGTCCCGGGTTTGCTGAGGTCCAAGACGTGATGATTCTTGTTGGAGATCCACATGAACATATCACCATTTTCATATGCTGCAACACACACACACACACACAGAAAGAGAGAGAAAGAGATATGTGTATATATATGGGTTTATTAAAATCAGGGGGCAAAAAAGGCTCTAAGACATGGATTGACCGAAATACCTCAGGTGGGGTGCACGTGAGTGGGATTTAGTGGCACATTCTCACGCCGTTCGAAATTTGGACTAAAACAGACAACTTTTTTAAAAGTTGGTGCTCAAGTGGAGACAAAATAAACGTTGGTACTCAAGTGGAGACAAAATAAACGTTGGTACTCAAGTGGAGTTAATTTGCAAAACACAGGAATCAAAACCGAGATTAACTATATATATATATATATATATATATATATATATATATATATATATATATATATATATATATATATATATATATATATGAGAATCCAATGAAAACCATTTTATAAATGAAAACCAAAAAAACTAAATGGTTTAATGGTTAAGATTTGTTTTTTTGGTTTTTATTTATAAAATGGTTTTCATTGGATCCTCATATATATATATATATATATATATATATATATATATATATATATATATATATATATATATATATATATATATATATGTATGTATATGTAACGCCCCGAATTCTTTTTGTTGAAGGGAAAAGTTCTCGCGCGAGAGGTGGATTGTACATATAATAGCTAATGATTGTACATATAATAGTCATCACATGGTAATTACTAAAGTTCAACTAACCACGACAAATAAGATGAATTACCCAAGTGTTTACAAGATTCAAATGAGTTTACAAGTACAATTATCATAAAGTTAACATGTTTCACCCCAAAGTGTGAAAATATATAAAAAGGGTATAGAAAATAAGGATGAGCAATTTAGAAGGTCTTGTATATAATGCTGAGGATTCGTTAACGTTCAACCTAAATGAATGTCGTATTGAATTAATCATGATGTTAACGATACATGAGAATTCACGGTTTAAATTTGGGATGATATTATTTGTAAACACTAACTCATGATTGTTATATAGATACATTTTATTATTATTTTGATATTTAAACAATTAGATAGGAACTTTAATGATTAACACTATTAATAAACGCTAAACCTTTATTATCAAAGGTTTTATTTACTATTAAATAAGATAGTAATTTTGTAGTTTGAAATGATTAAGATATTTCTATTAATTACAATAAGTGTACATTTTAAATATGTACATATATATTTATCTAAATATATAGATGAATTTTGTAAAATATGTTTTATAACTATAAAGCATTTAAATTAGAATTGTTAAGAATTAAATGGGATTTATTAAGATTACTAATATATGATACTTTTGTAACAGTTTTTATAATTTCCAAACATGAAGAATAAAAATTTATTAATTGATTATCTAAAAAAATTTAAAAGAAAATAGTTTTTATTTAGTTTCTGAAAAAAATGATTTTTATAAGTATATTAATAATTTTTAAATATTTTCTGAAAATTTATTATTAATAAAAACTCTTTAAAAAAATAGTGGCTGGGCTTGGGTTAGAACCGGGCCCTTTGCCACAACATCTCCTGCTCCAACCCCGGGCCACAACCCTATTTAGTGTCAAGATCCCATTTAAAATTTTAAAAACATAAATCTACGAAAACCCCCAAATTCATAAGAACCCTAACTTCAATTCCGATTCAATTGAGTCATGAAATGAATTCGGATATGAAATTAACATTGGGGATTTTGTTCCCCACCTGAAATCGAGTCAATTCATGTAACCAATTTACCTGGTTCGAAGTTGTAATCAATGATGGTGGGTAGAAGGGTGTTGCGACGGTTTCAAATCAAACAGACGTAGTATTGTGGTGTTTTTACCAAATGAATTTTAGGAAGCATCAAAGGGTTGTTGATGATTTAGCCTCGCTTATATAGGTTCAATTTCATCGGGTTCGACACCACTAGTTCAATGTATTCAATCGGGGGTTACGGTGGTTGTTAATTGGGTTAAAGACGGTTTAAGATACAATTACTCATCTCAGTAACTTCGATATGATTAGATAGACGTTTGTACAGGTTTAATTGCATTGATAACATTGTTTAAAGGGTAGAACAGTTTGGTTTCACGAGGCTTTCGGTTACGGGTTCGCATACCCATCAAACCGAGATTAAACTCCAATTAATGATCATATGTGGGTTGAAACATTCCTACGATTCGAATGGTGCATTTTAATTCGATTTTTATTGATTATTTTGAAGGTTGGAGGTGGCCGGAGCGACCGGAGATGTGGCCGGAGTTGGCCGGGAAATCGGGGCCGATTGGGGTTGGGTTTTAAATTTTACACATTCAGTCCCTGCGGTTCTTGTTTTGTCATTTAAAACCAAAGTTTAAGTTTCAATTTAAATAAATTACAGTTTAGTCCCTGTAATTTATATTTTGTTATTTATGTACAAATCATTTATTTACAAGTCTTTATAAAATTTTATTTTCTTTTATTAATAGTAATTTTAATACTTATTAAAATTATTTACCATTATTTTATCATTTTATTGTTATTTATTATTATCCATTATTTAATTATAAATAATTCCAAAATTTCCAAATAAGACCTCGTACTTGTATTAATAACAAAATAAGCCCTTACAAGAGATAACGACGTTAAATCAAACGTTTAAATAAAAATACGAGAGGTTACAAGAAGGGCTAAGGGAGCGACAACTTGGGGAGCAAGTTGTGTACAGCAGAAAAGTCATCGCACGAGAGGTAAGTTCTCGCGCGAAATGTGATTTTGGCGGCTGACGGTTATCTTTTGAAAGTTCTCGCGCGAATGATGAAGTTCTCACGTGAAAGAGAAGTTCTCGTGCGAATGCGGGTTCTCGCGCGAAAACTTCTGACTGTTACTTGTTATGTTACCCCGTAAACATGCGTTAATAATGACTTAATGATGAACTTAATGCTAAAGAATTAAAGTACGTATGTAGATATATATTATATATATATATATCATGATAGTTAAACGTTAAAAAACGATGTTAATTCACATGTGAATGCGAAAGAATAAGTTACCCTGTTACCCTGTATAGGAGATATGCTTCGTGCATTCTCACCCGATAGGAGTTACACTTCGGTGTGCTCAACTGATAGGAGATATGCTTCGTGCATTCTCACCCGATAGGAGTTACACTTCGGTGTGCTCAACTGATAGGAGATATGCTTCGTGCATTCTCACCCGATAGGAGTTACACTTCGGTGTGCTCAACTGATAGGAGATATGCTTCTTGCATTTTCACCCGATAGGAGTTACACTTTGGTGTGCTCAACTGATAGGAGTTATGCTTCGTGCATTCTCACCCCATAGGAGTTACACTTCGATGTGCTCACCTGATAGGAGACATGTTTTGCGCATTATTATCCGATGGGAACTAAGCTTCGTGCTATGTTCAAATGATGACGTAAAGTGTATGGTAAAGTAAGTAAAGTATGGGTAATGTAATGGTAAAGAGAATGGTAAAGTAATGTATGGGTAATGTAATGGTAAAGCGAATGGTAAAGTAATGTATAGGTAATGTAATGGTAAGTGGATGGTAAAGTAATGTATAGGTAATGTAATGGTAAAGTGGATGGTAAAGTAAAAGTTAAAGTATAATTATCGAACGAGTTCGGTAAGATGATGTGTACAGTTAATGTTTTTATGAATGTTGAAATGATAAGGAGTGCGTTTATGTCAGAGTTTTGTTCTTGTTAACCTAGAGCTCACTCAGCATCGTTGACTTTTGTATGCGTATTAGTTGACAGGTATGTTATACATTATTGGGGGTGAGCTTGGCATGGATGGGAGAGAGCTATGTAGCACATGATCGAGACTGGCATCCCGACATAGAGCTTTAGATAGATAGCTAAAGTGATCTTTTGATGTAATTGTTAAACAATAGAAATTCTTGTACGTTCCGCTGCGTATATTAATGAAATTTGATGTTCGAGAACTTGCGTTTCTGATGTCTAAATCCAACTGTGGGGTTTCCTGGAACGGGGCCTTACAAGTTGGTATCAGAGCCATAGTTTGAGAGATTTAGATACTCTGATGCCTAGACTCGAACTGAGAATGGGATCGATTAAGGGATGCAAGTGCCAGTAGCTCCATGCCAGGAAGGTTACGACTGTTAGAGGTTCCTTGAGGTTATAATGCTATTAGTGAGATTGAGAGCTTATGTGACTCAGGATAGGAAATGTTTAGGACATGAATAGTAAAGTAAGTAGTTAATTACAACTGGCCACTGTCATTAGAAACTTACCTTACTTAACATGATCTAAACTATTACCTGGAATGATAATGTTAGCCTTTTGTATCTTATTGCAAGCTATGGCTGGGAGAAAAGCTACCCGAGGAGGTGCTTGTGGTGGTAGGGGTAGACCACTAGTTACTAGAAACCAAGGGCAGACGACTGAGGAGGTGACTGTAGACTCTGTTCACACTGCTAGCGAGAAAAACTCTCATCATTCTGAAGAGAGGATTACCTTGGAGCCTGTTGTTAGGGAGGCTATCACCTAAGAGGTCCACAAGATCCTTCAGGACATCATGCCTTCGATCATGACTGAGGCCATGAAGGAGGTAACAAAAGAGTGGACATTGGAGGCAAAGAACAAAGCTAGCAAGAAAGATAGTGAAGGTATCGGGGAAGGGTCGGGGAAGAATGAGGGGGATGAAGCTGATGGGGATTTAGCCAAAGGGGTTTATACCTCATCTTTAAGGGATGTAACCCTCCATCCCTGGATGGCAAGGGTGGTGCTATTGCCACTCTCTAGTGGGTGTCTGAAATGGAGGCGGTGATTGAGATTAGTGAGTGCAAGGCTGACCAAGCCGTGAAGTTCGCAGCTCACTCATTTGTTGATGAAGCTATTCATTGGTGGAACACTATCAAGCAGACTAAAGACCATTGTGAGTTCAGGAACTTGAAGTGGGATGACCTGAAGGAGATGGTAATAAGGAAGTTCTGCCCTCAGAATGAGATCAACAAGGTGGAGAGGGAATTCATGGGATTTAAAGCTAGAAGTATGACCCACAGGCAGTACACATCTCGCTTCAACGAGATGGCCAGGTTGGTGCCTTATCTGGTAAGTACTGAGGAGAGAAGGATGAAGTGTTATGTATAGGGTTTTCCTTCAAAGGTTAGGACGTATGTGAAGGAAAGCGAGCCAAAGACCTTCGAGTCTTTGGTGGAACTGAGTGGGATAGTGTATGATGATGTGGTGGCTGATGAGCCTGTTGAGGAGGCGAAGAAGAAGAGTTGGTCGGGGAACGTGAAGCGAGAGAGAAATGAGAGGTCTGCTGCTCAGGCCAAAGAGATGAAGGTGGAGCCGTCGGTGATTGCCGGAAATACGGGAGAAAACATGCTGGTGAATGCAGGCTCGGTTCAAGCCTGTGTTTCAGATGTGGGAAGACGAGGCATTTCTCCAAGGATTTCCCTAGTGCGGGAAAATGCTACAACTGTGGCAAGTTGGAGCACTACAGCCGAGATTGTAAAGAGGCGCGAGTGGTTGACTCGGCCAAGGGAAAGGAGACTGAGAAGGAAAAGAAAGCTGCTGACAAACCAAGGGCCAAGGCTAGAGCTTTCACGATGACTAGAGCGGAGGCCTGAGTGGAACCTGATGTTGTGTCAGGTATGTTCCCAGTTAACAACATACTTGCTTCTATTCTGTTTGATTCTGGTGCAAGTAAGAGTTTTATAGCTACCACCTTCTGTGATGTGATGAATGCTAAGGCCAAAGAAATAAATCATATGTTTGAGGTAGAGACTGCCATTGGAAAGACTACTAAGATAACCGAGGCCTTAGAGGATTGTAGCATAGAATTAGAAGGTCATAGATTCCCCGTTAGGTTGTTTATTATGACCCTAGAAGGATTTGACGTCGTGTTGAGTATGGGATGGTTAGCCGCCTACGAGGCTAACATATTTTATCAGAGGAAGATGATTCGGATGAAAGCGCCTGACGATAGCTTAGTCACGATTTACGACGACTGGATCTGTGAAGTTCCGAAGATGATTTCTATGATAAAGGCTGAGAAGTTTATGAGGTGAGGGTGTGGAGCATTCTTGGCATACGTTAAAGATGCTAAAGCTGAAAGTGTAGAGTTGACAGATGTGCCCATGGTGTGTGCCTTCCCGGATGTGTTCCCTGATGACTTGACAGAGGTACCCCCCTATCGGGAGATAGATTTTCAGATCGATCTTGTGCCAGGAGCTCAGCCGTAGCTAAAGCGCCATATCGTCTAGCTCCGTCAGAGCTGAATGAGTTGTTAGCCCAACTACAGGACCTTCTCGATAAAGGATTTGTTAGACCGAGCATTTCTCCTTAGGGTGCTCCGGTGTTGTTCGTGAAGAAGACGGATGGTAGCATGCGAATATTTATAGACTACAGGGAGCTGAATAAGCTCACGGTGAAGAATAGATACCTGTTGCCTCGGATAGATGATCTGTTCGACCAGTTGCAAGGTGCGAGTTGGTTCTCGAGGATCAACTTCGTCAGGTTATCACCAGCTAAAGGTTAAGGAACAGGATATCCCAAAGAATGCGTTTCGGACGTGATATGGGCAATATGAATTTCTAGTGATGTCGTTTGGTCTAACCAATGCTCCTACAGGATTCATGGACTTGATGAATAGGGTTTGTCCACCGATGCTCGACAAATCTATGATAGTGTTCATAGACGATATCTTGATCTACTCAAAGAATGAGGGAGACCACGCCGGTCACCTCCGCAAGGTGCTGGAAACTCTAAGAAGGGAGAAGTTGTATGCGAAATTCTCCAAGTGCGCATTTTGGTTACGCGAGGTGCAGTTTCTGGGTCATGTGATTAACTTAGAAGGAATCATGGTTGATCCTGCTAAGGTGGAGGCGGTGATGAAGTGGAATTCACCTAAAACGCCATCTGAAATCTGAAGCTTCCTCGGATTGTCGGGTTATTACCGGAGATTCATCCAGGATTTTTTCAAGATTGCCTCGCCGTTGACCAAGTTGACGAGGAAGGATGTGAAGTTTGAATGGGGCGACAGACAAGAGAATGCGTTCATGGAGTTAAAGAAAAGATTAACACAAGCTCCAGTGCTAACGTTACCGGAAGGGAATGAGGACTTGGTTGTCTATTCCGATGCTTCTTATCAGGGGTTAGGGTGCATGCTAATGCAGCAAGGTAAAGTCATAGCATACGCATCTTGACAGTTAAAGGTTCACGAGGTGAGCTACCCTACCCAAGATCTGGAGCTGGCTGCTGTGGTATTCGCGTTAAAGATATGGAGACCTACTTATATGGTGTCAATGTATGATTTTCACAGACCACAAAAGCTTAAAGTATTTCTTTGAGAAGAAGGATCTTAATATGAGGCAGAGACGATGGTTGGAGCTCATAAAGGACTACGACGTGAGATTCATTATCACCCCGGGTAAGGCTAACGTTGTAGCTGACGCCCTGAGGAAGGAGGATCAGGAACCAATTCGGGTGAGATCTTACCAGTTGATTGTGACTCCTGATATGATAAGGCAAATCTGCGAAGCTCAGAAAGAAGCTCTAAAGCCCGAGCAAGTTAATGAAGAAAGGATGAAGGGGCAGATCGCGAACCTGGAAGAAAACACCAATGGTGTCAAAACTAGGTTTGGGCGCATGTGGATTCCTAGACTGGAGGTGTGCGAGAGAAAGTGTTAGATGAAGCCCACAAGACTGCTACTCTATTCACCCAGGAAACAACAAGATGTACCATGATCTAAAGAAGAATTTGGTGGCCGGGAATGAAAGCCGACGTAGCAAGGTATGTAGAAAGGTGCTTGACCTGTCTCCAGGTTAAGTCCGAACATCAGAAGCCATACGGGAAAATCCAACCCTTGGAAATTCCCGAATGGAAGTGGGAGCATATTACTATGGACTTCATAACGAAGCTACCTCGTACACCTAAAGGTTATGATTCCATATGGGTCATAGTGGACAGACTGACAAAGAGTGCTCACTTTCTACCCATCCGAGAGACGTATAACTCGGAGCGGCTTTCCGAAGTGTTCATCAATGAGATAGTTGCATGTCATGGTATGCCAGTGTTGATTGTCTCCGACAGGGATATGCGGTTTACATCCAAATTTTGAGAGAAGTTCAATGATGCGATGGAAACTAGATTGCACATCAGTACAGCATACCACCGACAGACGGATAGCCAATCCTAAGGAATATTCGGAGCTTGGAGGACATGCTTCGGGTGTGCATTATAGACTTGGCGGGAGCTGGGATAGTCATCTACCGTTGGCAGAGTTCTCATAAAATAACAGCCACCATGCCAGTATTGGTATGCCTCCGTATGAGATGTTGTATGGACGGAGGTGTAGGACCCCGATATGTTGGGGGAGATCAGTCAAAAGGAGTTAGGGAGCATTGAGGTCATCGAGACGACCAACGAGAAGTTGGGCAGGATTAAAGCCTACATGAAAGCCGCTAAAGATAGACAGAAATCCTACGCCGACAAACGTCGAAGACCATTGAGTTTAACGCCGGTGATAGAGTGATGCTAAAGGTGTCACCTTGGAGAGGGATCACTCGATTCCAAAAAAGAGGAAAGTTGAGCCCTCGATTTATTGGGCCTTTCAAGATCATAGCCCGTGGGGGAAGTGGGTATAGGCTGGAACTACCAGATGCATTGAGTGAAATACATCCCACCTTCCACGTATCACATCTGCGTAAGTGTCTAGCAGACGAAGATGCTCATGTTCCACTGGAAGAAGTGGAGATTGATGAAAGACTGAACTACGTGGAACAACCCGTAGCAATAATAGACAGAAAGGAGAAACGACTGAGGAATAAAGTAGTTCCACTCGTCCGAGTACAGTGGAAGCATAGAACGGGGTCGGAGTCCACTTGGGAATCCAAAGATGAGATGAGGCATCATTATCCTCAGTTGTTTGAGGAATGATTGGTTTCGGGGATGAAACCCAAATAAGGAGGGTGGACTTGTAACGCCCCGAATTCTTTTTGTTAAAGAGAGAAGTTCTCGCGCGAGTCAGCAAGTTCTCGCGTAGAGGCAGTTTTCGGGCGAGAACAGCTGCGAGGAGAGAGAGACACTATAGATAGGCCCATGCACCCAATCTTCTCTACTTCATGCGAAAAGTCCTACTGTTGTGCTTGTTAAAAGAGAAGTTGGTTCTAGGTGATGTCTAAGGTATGTAGTCGTCGATGTTTGATGTAGTTAAGCATGTATGAACCGTATATAATGATATTGCACAATGATTATATAGCTTTTGGCTCGAAACTCTCTTGGTTTTGTGGTGTTCGTGTGCAAGGATATCACTAGGTGAGTTCTAGACCCCTCTTTTACGTGTTTTATCATATTTTTTTGGGCTAATATGCATACCTAAACAAATGTCTTGTGAAAGAGTGATGTTTATAACTGTTATAGCATGTTTTGGGTGTAAGAGGGCTAAGGAGCAATAACTTGGGGAGCAAGTTGTATACAACAAAAAAGTTATTGTGCGAGAGGTAAGTTCTTGTACGAAATGTGAGTTTGGCAGCTAACGGTTATCTTTTGAAAGTTCTCGCGTGAATGATGAAGTTCTCGCGCGAAAGAGAAGTTCTCGCGATAATGCGGGTTCTCGCGCGAAAACTTCTGACTGTTACTTGTTATGTTACCTCGTAAACGTGCGTTAATAATGATTTAATGATGAACTTAATGCTAAAGAATTAAAGTACGTATGTAGATATATATTATATATATCATGATAGTTAAAGGTTAAAGAACGATGTTAATTCACATGTGAAACGCGAAAGAATAAGTTACCCTGTATAAGAGATATGCTTCGTGCATTCTCACCCGATAGGAGTTACACTTCGGTGTGCTCAACTGATAGGAGATATGCTTCGTGCATTCTCACCCGATAGGAGTTACACTTTGGTGTGCTAAACTGATAGGAGATATGCTTCGTGCATTCTCACCCGATAGGAGTTACACTTCGGTGTGCTCAACTGATAGGAGATATGCTTCGTGCATTCTCACCCGATAGGAGTTACACTTCGGTGTGCTCAACTGATAGGAGTTATGCTTCGTGCATTCTCACCCAATAGGAGTTAAACTTCGGTGTGCTCACCTGGTAGGAGACAGCTTTGTGCATTCTCATCCGATGGGAACTAAGCTTCGTGCTATGTTAAAATGATGACGTAAAGTGTATGGTAAAGTAAAGTAAGTATGGGTAATGTAATGGTAAAGCGAATGGCATTGTAAAGCGAATGGTAAAGTAATGTATGGGTAATATAATGGTAAAGTGGATGGTAAAGTAAAAGTTAAAGTATAATTATCAAACGAGTTCGGTAAGATGATGTGTACAGTTAATGTTTTTATGAATGTTGAAATGATAAGGCGTGCGTTTATGTCAGAGTTTTGTTATTGTTAACCTAGAGCTCACTCAGCATCGCTGACTTTTGTATGCATATTAGATTGACAGGTATGCTATACATTATTGGGGGTGAGCTTAGCATGGATGGGAGAGAGCTATCTGGCACATGATCGAGACTGGCATCCCGGCATAGAGCTTTAGATAGATAGCTAAAGTATCTTTTGATGTAAGTGTTAAAAATAGAAATTTTGTACGTTCCGCTGCTATATTAATGAAATTTGATGTTCGAGAACTTGCGTTTCTGATGTCCAAATCCAACTGTGAGGTTTCCCGGAACGGGGCCTTACAATATATATATATATATGTATATATATCGTATATATATACATATATATATACGTATACATATATATATGTATACATCTAGATATATATATGTATATATATATGTATATATATGTATACATATATATATATACATATATATATATTGTATATATATGTATATATATGTATACATATATATTATACATATATGTATATATATATATGTATACATCTATATATATATATATATTACATATGTATATATATATATATATATAGATGTATACATATATATATGTATACATATATATACATATATATATATATATATGTTACATATATATATATATATATACATATATATATATATGTATATATATATATATATGTATGAGGATCCGATGAAAACCTTTATATAAATGAAAACCAAAAAACCAAATCTTAACCATTGAACAATTTGATTAAGGGTCATAAATTAGCATGACATTTTTTTAAATTCTTCTTAATTAAAAATGACATAAATTAAGGAGAGAAGGGCATAATTGGACAATCATATTTGTAATTGTAATTTTTTGTAATTAATAGATTGCTAAATTTTTTAAAAATTTATCTATTTCCTAATCCTCAAATATCTCTCTCTCTTAATCTTCTAATTGCTTTGTATATCTTAGAATATGAATACTATTTCTATTTTTTGATACTGATGGAGTGTTAAGGTGGTGTAAAAGCAGGTACATATATGTAAGCATGTATAAGTATAGTTTATGTTGATGATTTTGGTTAGAACAGATCAATGCTTGGTACATATATATATATGGTCCGTATATTTAAGCATCAATATTAATATATGAATAATATGGTTTGTGTTTATTAAGTTAATACGTATGTATGTTTAACTTTTATTTTTACTTATACATAACTTCTTAGCATTATCATCCTTGACATTACGAGGAAGAAGTTCTCATTTATGTAACAGGCTAACGGCAATGTTACATTTATGTACAATAGACTTCATGGTTGACATCTGTCTCGATTATAGATACTCGATTACGTATATGTAACAGTTGTGTTACATACATGTACTATTAATGTCATCTTGTTTATTTTGAATCTTTGATTAAGAGTCGGATTTTCATCAAAAGTTAAACTCGACATTACATATACGCAATACTTTTGTTATGTATACGTAATTCTTGATGTTATGTATTATAAATCATGACAAAACAAATCTGCAAATTACAAAAATTATGATTTCAAAGTCATATATCATCAATGTGAAAAAAATATTTTTTTCTTGATTTATGGTAGCTTTTTCAACATATAAAAAAAATCATCTAAAAAATCATAAACACATATAAGTTTGGATACAAGAAAATGCATATCAACATGCCTTCAAAATTACATAAAAAACAACCTAAAATTAAGTTGCGGTGTTGATGTTAAACTTCACAAAATGACATGATGATAAACGCTAGAAAATGTTATATGTTGAACTTAGTCATTAAAAAATTATAAATGGTGAACTGCAACAAATAAATGATGAACTAATAAAAAAGATTGACAGTGGAATATGGCCGATCAAATTACCGTTAGGAGGAATGGATGGGATCAAAAGGGGGGTTTTAGGGTTTGATGATATGAGAGGAATGGAGGGAATTTAGGAATTTAAAATGAAAAACTAATAGGAGAAGATAAGTATTCAATAGATAATAATATTTTTTAAAATAATTATATGTAGATTTACTAAAGTGCCCTTTAAAAAAAATAAAAAATAGAAATTGTTTGATTGGTTGTAAGTGGTTTTTATGTTTTTTAATTAAAATTAGTTTTCATTTGATCCATCATATATATATATATATATATATATATATATATATATATATATATATATATGAGGAGGTTCAAATAAACAATAATATTTACCTAAGAAGAGTAAGAAGAAATGAGGTGGTAACACGTGGCAAAACTAAAAAATAGGGTTAAAGGGTATTTTGGTCTATTGAACATTTAATTTAATTCACTTTCTCATTTGAAAAATGTAGCATATCTCTTTTACACACTCTTTTCGCCCGCAAACCCTATCAACGGTTAACATCAAAATACAACCAAATCCTAGAGATGTCTCATAGATTCATAATAATCATAGAAACAACGCATGATATTTTATTGTTTTGACGCAAAACAACATAGAACATGTTACGCAAGCACAAAACTATGTTGTTAGACTCAAACCAGCACAAAACTGTGCTGTTTGACGCAATACAACACAAAACTGTGTTGTTTTACGCAATACAACACAAAGCTGTGCTGTTTGACGCAATACAACATAAAAGTGTGCTGTTTGACGCAAAACAACACAGTTTTGTGATGTTTGACGCAAAAATAAAACTATGATGTTTGACGCAAAGCAGCACAATTCTGTGTTGTTTTTATGAAATACAGCACAAAAACGTTAAAATACAGCACTATTTCGCATCGTTTATTTTCTTTTTGTAAAAAATATATCACTACTATACTCAATTTAAAGAGGAAAAATGCTTGATTTATGGTGCAATTTGTTTTAAAATAGAATCTATAAAAAAGTTATAAACGTTTAAAAAATTGGGGAAATCTTAAAAAAAATCAACAAAAGTGGTTATATACCCAAAATACCTTTCCATTTTTTATTTTTAACATTATCATCTTAGCCATTAATTGAGAAATAAAAGGCTATGATTATTTTTTAGCCTTCTTAGGTAAAATACATTTTTTAGTGGAACCTCCCTCTACACACACACACACACACACACACACACACACATATATATATATACACACACACACATATATATTATATATTATATATATATAGGGTAAGGTTCAAATAAGAACCCTATATTATTATGAGAACCCTTTAACTTAGCTATATATGTCATTGATCAAATATTCAATGGCTAAGATCTCTTTATTTTTTTCTTTAGTATATTTTAATAGAAAATGGTATAAATGTCATTTAATCAACCCTACTAAATGCAGATTGATTAAATTTTGACATGTGTCCATACCTATATCCTTTATTTCTTTTTTTTTTTAATTTTTTTACCCCCTTTATTTTTAAACCTTTATAACTTTTTTATAAATTATTATTTTTTTATAAGAATTACACCATTAAACTTGTCTTATTTTTCTCTTTAATTCCAATATAGTCCCAAAAAAATTTAAAATTTTTTTACGAACATAAATACTTACCATGAATTACAACATATTGTAATTATTTATATTGCATTACATCAAAATACATATATACAAACCAAAAAAAATCAAAACCTATATAAATGATTTTAGATCTATTTTCAATTGCAAATCAGAACTTTATTAAATCTTGACTGGATGCATCATCGTTACCATCCCCCTTCGTGCAATAAACATAATGCATAAACCTTTATAAATATCTAAATTTCAGGATTATAAGATGAAACATAGTGTAGTAACAGCAAAAACTTAAAATTAATATAAAAACATACTTAAATTTATAAACATAAAAACATAATAGATTGTTACAAATAAAGTTTGCGTAATAGAAACACTTAGTTACAATTAATTATATTATGTTTATTTGAATGTAAATCATAATACTTACAGTGAATTACATCATATTTATAATTACTTACGGTAAATTAGAGCTTATTTATAATTATTTTACAGTAAATTACAACAAATTTATAAATACTTACGGTAATTACATCTATTACATTACATCATGTAACTACACAACTCTAACAAATTTCAACACTATAACGAAACCAAAATAACAAACTACATCACTATAATGAAATTAAACCATGTAAACCAATCTATAAACAATGTAAACCAATATAAACCAAAGAAAAATAATATTTTCTCGTTTAGGAATAATTAAAACTTGAAAACCGCATTTTTAAATATGCGTCACCAACAGATCTCGTAACCTGGAAAGCAAAAACTGTTATATTAGTTGTATAATTTAACTTGTTTAGGGATAATTGAAGTTGTTGTTATAGTGTGTTAAGATATTTGAATGGTAGTAACACTGTTATTGTACTAATACATTGAAATCCTACATAAACTAATGTTATTTCAATGTAAACCAATGTAAAACATATCTGTAAACCAATAAACTAAGAACAAATGCATTGACAAAACCTAAAACTATTGTAAACTAATGTAAACTAAGAACAAATCTGAAAATATAGTTTGCAAAAATCTTCAAATTAAAAATGAATTGATAAAAGCCGTTGTAAAAACGAAACTCTTCAATGCAAACCAATGTAAACTGGTGTTTCTTCTATGTCAATCCAATGTAAAATAACTTTTTTTAATGTAAAACTAATGTAAACTAATTTGTAAACCAATGTAAACTAAGAACAGATGCACTAACAAAACCTAAACCTATTGTAACCCAATGTAAACTAAGAACATATGCGTTTCCTGAAATAATCCATCCCCCTGTTGCGTTTGAGATTTAGAGAAGCTACAAGAAAATACAGATGCAAAATCATTGAGCATAGCTTCAAAGGTTGGATTTTGAGATTAGAAAGTATAATATAATGTAAAATTAATTCTTATTGTTTTACGTAAAAGAATCATATTCAAAATACAATGTATTTTACTTTAAATGACATAAAATAAATTGTTTAAGTTTTAAAACTTGGGACTTATATAAATTAGCTATAAATTTAAGGTTCTTAGTGATCTACAGTAGGTTATTTTTTCAGAAACATAATCTATGGATTATTCATAAAAGTGAGTTTTTATTTATTTATAGAAACATATGTAATTTATACTTATACCTCATGCATCAAATATTGTATAGTTGCTACTATTGCCTTCAAGAATCAAAACCCAAATAACAAAACACACAGAACAAAAAAAATACCTTCTTTAACACTTGTTGTTATCAATGGTGGTCGGAGATGGAAACAACTGGGACTATTCCTTCGTTGTCTTCAAATTCGCATTTTTAAAAATGACCAAGATCCCCAAATCTGAAGATCCAAAGAACAAATCAAAGTCATCGATAGTGCACGTGATAATAGACTACCCAAGCACAAATCAGACCTGAATAAAATCATGTAGAACATAAATCTAAGGAATGCTTAGAACAACAAGAAAAATGAAGAGAAATTGACATACCAGGTACAAAGACGACGATGACAAATCGAACACCTCCAAGTCTGTAACGCCCCCAATTTCCAGAATGAACCTAAGTGGCAAATTAATATTAATAATGGTATTATTGAATTAATCCTCGAAAAGATTAGTTAGTTTTACAAGTTTAGGTTGGAAAATAAAATGTTGAAAACTTGAGGGACCAAATGTGACTATAGATGAAATTTATATATAACCCTAAACCCCCCATTAGCCATCGGTTGCTTTCTTCTCCCCCCCCCCCCCCCCCATCGAGTGCCGTCTTCTCCCCTCCGACGACCATGGCGACGGTGCTCGTAGTTCCGAACGTCGATTCCGGCCATGGTGGCAACTACAAATCGACCCCCACCCTACACGGTTCCTCATCCCACTTGATTATTGTCCACGTCTGTGGTTAGGATCGGGAGTTCCCCCCACCCCCGACGAGGTTTTGATGGTCGGTTATGGTTTAGCGGCGGTGTTGGTCTCGAGTCTCTTTTGGTTCCGGCAGTGGCGGTGTTCACAGCAGCAACAACAGGGAACAGGTTACAGCGTACGATGATGATGATGGAGCTTGAAGTCTCACGATTCGAGCACAGCTCGTCACGGTAGCTCAGAGGATAGCAAGGGTGGGTAGTCACGGTGCTGCTGCTCGATCGTGGTTGAACCAGCTGGTTAGTTGCTGGTCTCTGTAACCTGTGTCACACCCTCAAATTCCACTCGCGGGGTTTTACCGCGAGGCGTGTGAACAAACCATGATCTCAGTCATTAGTTACTCAGAACGACTCTATATGCAACATTTAAAAAAATCAGAGTTTAAAACTTTAAAATATTTGCGGAAGCGTTTTGTAAATAATCCAAACACAAGGTACTAAAAGTAAACTGCGCAAAACACGCGCCCAAACCAAAATACGTAAGTAAATGCTAAATTAAAAGTAAAAAATGTTTGAATAAATTATGCTTGACACGTGCATGCTCCTATGGACAGCTGCTAGAAACGACCTGAGAAAAGCATACTAAAAGTGTCAACACGATGGTTGGTGAGTTCAAGAGTTTGTAATCAATCATAAGCAGTAGCGTTAGTAAAAATATATAAACAAGTGCATTGAAATAGATAGATAGTCTAATTTCATTAGTAAAGAGCAATAGTGATTTCGCGATCGAAGCTGACTATGTTTGTCTGTTTGCCTCCCGTCACAACATACCAGGTCGTGACGCTGTTAGTAGTTTAGGACAATATTGCACCCGTTGACTTCCAGTCACCCGGGTGGGGCTTGTCAGACCCAGTATTACTACCCAAAATTTCCTGCTAGATTTCTTAATTAACGATCCGAAAGTGTGAGAACTTTCTATGGTATAACCCACTATGTCTTACCAAACACATGTTATATCAGTAAAGCGTTTTAAAACAAGTATGCTTTCTCCCCCAAAAAGAGAAGTAGTAAAAGTGAGGCATGAACTCACCGGTGCGCAAACGAACGGTAATAAAAGCTAACAGTGAGCGGAAGGACAACCTTCAGAGGTTACCTAGAACACACAAGTACATAAGTACGTGTACATAGAAAACTTAACAACCCTAAGTGCTCAACAAACACATTGACCCAAGGTTTTGGAAAACAAGACTCATTTGACCAAGTTGACCCGTTGGTGACATGTCAAGTTTAATTCTTGTTTGATCAAACATAACAACCAATAATCCATCATACATGGTTATCACACAAGTTATTCACGTATGCCACATTACAACCCTTAAGTGCTATAAAGCTTATCATACATCATCCATTATCATGTATATTCCATAAGAGCCTAAATTTTCAAAGTTGTGCATCAAGCATTCATACAACCCAAATAACATAATCTATCACTATAGACATCATCAACAAACATTCTAACATGATCCTAACATCATAAACATGCTCCATTAACAATATCCAGTGATCTTCAAAATTAAAGTTTCCCTTTTAGGAAAGTAATATCCCAAAATCTATCCTTCCACCAAATTTCCACACAAATTCATCAATGACATACCCTATCTAGTTCATAGCAATCATAAGAATCCATCAAATAGTTACAATTCATCCAAACACAAATCTTCATGAATAAAAGTTTCCACTTTTGGCAATGTATGAACTAGACTACATCAATCATGGATTTCTTGCATCATCTACATAGACTAAAACTCATACAACATCATTAACATCGTAAGGTATGAACAACGCATCAAAACCATGAATTTCTTGTATAATCCACGTAAACTAACATCAATACAATACAACTAACATCATACAATCATCAAACAAAACAAAAATTCGACATTAATCACCAATTCGAACTAGGTTCGGCCATAATCAAAGGCTCACGAAAACCAATAAAATCTAACCTTTAGGTGTGCAAATATGATGATTAACACTTGTTAATCACTTGTAATGCTTGATTGCCACTAGAATTTGATGATTCTTGATGTTCTTGACTCAAAATCACGTAAATGGTGTGTGTGTATGGTTTCGGCCGCAAGGGGGGTTAGGGGATTAGGGTTGGGTTCTTACCAAATATAAGTTTTTTAGTTTTTACAAATTAATCCCTCCTTGATCACGTTTTATAAAAATTAATCTTTTTAACATTTTTAACAATCTTTAACTACAAAATACAAGTATTATTAACCAACAATAATAATCACGTATAATTTCCACTAGCTACAAAACACATGAAATAAATATAAGACGTTGTTACGTTACAAGGTAAAATTCACAAATAATATTTAAAATATATAAACCATATAAGTACAACTTAATAATCAACATTATTAATCAAGTTATTATCAGATAATCATTGTTAATTATTATTAAGTCACCAACATTCAATGACAACTAGTGTGCTCACGGCACGTGTATGCAAGACCTAACAGAACTAATGGAGTTTGGTAACGGAAAATTACCGGATGTCACATTATCCCCATGTTGAAAGAATTTTGTCCCGAAAATTGCGTTACATGGTTGAGTTATATCACTGGTCTACTGCATTTGCATAAGGAAATCGAGTGAGTTTTGGGTGGGTTGTCACATCATCCCCATGTTGAAAGAAATTTCGTCCCGAAATTTAATCAATACCTTCGCCGGCTGGTATCGTCGCTTTGAACAAATGAGGATACTTGAGTTTCATCTGATCCTCACATTCCCACGTGAACTCTGGTCCATGTTTTGAGTTCCAACGAACTTAGACTATGGGTATCTTACTTTGCTTAAGAGTTTTGATCTCACGGTCCATCACCTCAACTGGTTCCTCAATGAACCGTAGTTGTTCATCTACTTGTACTTCCTCAAGAGGTACAACCAAAGTCTCATCAGATAAACACTTTTTCAGATTTGAAACATGGAATACATTATGAATTCCACTCAACGAGTCAGGTAAGTTCAATCGATACGCCACTGGACCTATTCTTTCCAGAATCTCAAATGGTCCAACGTATCTCGGATTAAGCTTGCCTCTTTTCCGTCGCTTGTCTGCATAGCTTTTCTGTCGGTCACGTGCTGCAGCCATACGGTTCCTTATTTGTACGATCTTCTTAGTAGTCTCGTGCACCAACTCGGGACCTGTTAACTAGCTTTCACCAATTTCTGCCCAGCAAACTGGTGATCTACACTTCCGTCCATACAAGGCCTCAAATGGTGCTACCTTAATACTACTGTGATAACTATTGTTGTAAGAAAATTCCACCAATGGTAGGTGAACTTCCCAGTTATTCTAGAAATCAATCACACAAGCACGTAGCATGTCCTCCAATGTCTGAATAGTACATTCGCTTTTCCATCTGTTTGCGGATGATAAGCGGTACTCATATCTAGACGTGTACCCAGAGATTTCTGTAATGAGTGCCAGAAGTGCGATGTAAAACAAGCATCGCGGTCAGAAATAATGGAGACCGGTACACCATGTCTCGAGACTATCTCCTTCAGATAAATTGGAGTTAATTTATCCATTTTATCTGTCTCCTTGATTGCCAAGAAATGAGCAGATTTTGGTTAATCGATCCACGATCACCCATATCGTGTCACAACCAGTTGGAGTTTGGGGTAATTTGGTAATGAAGTCCATAGAAATCTGTTCCCACTTCCACATAGGAATCTCAGGTTGTTGTAGTAACCCAGATGGCTTCTGATATTCCACTTTAACTTTTGAACAGGTCAGGCACTTGCCGACATACGTAGCTACGTCCGCCTTCATATTAGGCCACCAATAGTGCGCCTTTAAGTCATGATACATCTTGTCTGAACCAGGATGTATAGAGTACTTAGACTTGTGAGCCTCACTCATAACCAAGTTTCTTAGGTTTCCATACAAAGGTACCCAAAGTCTGTCAATGAAATAACGAATTTCATCCGCTTTCACTTCAAACTGTTTGTCCATTCCCTGTAAAGATTCAGACCCAATGTTTTCCATTTTCAAGGCTTCTGTGTGAGCTTCTCGGATTCGTTCAGGCAAGTGAGTGCTAATCGTAAGCTGCAAAGCTCGCACTCATTGAGGTTTAGCAGTCTCCTTTCTACTCAACGCGTCTGCAACTACATTTGCCTTTCCTGGGTGATATTTAATAGCGCAATCATAATCATTCAACAATACCACCCAACGTCTTTGCCTCATGTTCAACTCCTTCTACTCGAAGATATGCTGAAGACTCTTGTGATCGGTGTAGATAGTGCACTTGGTACCGTACAAGTAATGTCTCCAGATCTTCAATGCAAAAACTACCGCACCCAGCTCCAAGTCATGAGTGGTGTAGTTCTTCTCGTGTACTTTTAGTTGTCTCGAAGCATAGGCTATCACTTTATCATGTTGCATCAAGACACAACCAAGTCCTTGGATAGAAGCATCAAATTAAACCAGGAAGTCATCACTTTCCTCTGGTAACGCTAATATCGGTGCGCTACACAGTTTCTGCTTTAACAACTGAAAAGCAGACTCTTGACTGTCACCCCATTTATACATTGTTCCTTTGTGAGTCAAGGCTGTAAGAGGTTGAGCGATCTTAGAGAATCCCTCAATGAATCGTCGATAGTGTCCTGCCGGTCCAAGAAATTGTCGTATCTCACTAGGTGTCTTGGGAACCGACCAATTCTTTATCGCCTCAATCTTCGCAGGATCAACATGTATTCCCTTCTCGTTAACAATGTGACCCAAAATTGTACTTCACTTATCCATAAATCACATTTGGAAAACTTGGCGTACAGTTGTTCCTTTCTAAGTAACTCCAAGATTAAGCGTAGGTGCTCTTCATGTTCTTCCTTGGTCCTTGAATAGATCAATATGTCATCGATGAACACAATAACAAATTGATCAAGATAGGGTTTGCACACACGATTCATGAGATCCATGAATACTGCCGGTGCATTTGTCAACCCAAATGGCATGACCAAGAACTCATAATGACCATAACGTGTACAGAGTGCTGTCTTCAAGATGTCTTCCTCTCGAACTCTCAACTGATGATAACTAGACCTCAAGTCAATCTTAGAATAATAGCTTGATCCTTGAAGGTGATCAAACAAATCATCTATATGAGGTAAAGGGTATCTGTTCTTGACTGTAACCTTGTCCAGTTCTCTGTAGTCGATACACATTCGAAATGTGCCATCCTTTTTCTTCAAAAAGAGAAAAGGTGCTCCCCAAGGTGATGAGCTCGGTCGAATAAACCCTTTATCCAACAGCTCCTGCAGTTGTGCAGTAATTCCTGTAGTTCATTCGGAGCTAACCGGTGGCTCTGGGAGTCAAATCAATCTGGAACTCAACTTGATGATGAGGGGGTAGTCCAGGTAGATCCTCCGGAAAAACTTCAAGAAAGTCACAAAAGACCGGAATGTCCTCTATCTTCTTTTCTTCCTGTTGCTTGTTAGTGATAAGGGCTAATATCGCTAAGCGACCCTTACGTAGCCACTTCTACGCTTTCATAAAGGATGTGATGCCTATCACAGAACCACCTTTCTCTCCCTTAACCGAGAGAATTTCCCTGCCCAGGAGAGGAATGCGGATAACCTTCTCGTAGCAAATGACTTCCGCCTGCTTCTCGAAAAGCCAATCATGCCCACGACTACATTAAAACTCCCAAGCATAACAGGCATGAGGTCGATGTCAAAAGTATGACCAGCAAGTTCTATCTCGCAACCCTTAAGGATGTGTGTCACACGAATTTGCTTACCATCAGCTAATTCTACCATATATTTAGATTCCAACGGAGAAGGCATATCACTTAAGAGGCTACTAAACTTAGTAGAGATAAAACTTCTATCGGCTCAAGTGTCAAACAATACAGTAGCAAAATGACCATTAACAGGAAATTTACTGGTAACAGTAGTGGGGTCGTTTAGAGCCTCACCTGAACCCATGAAGAAGGCTCTCCCTTAAGCTCCACCCTTGTTGCCACCATTATTGTCACCATCGCCGTTATTGTTGTTGTTGTTTCCACCATTTCCAGCACCATTCCCGTTCTTCTTCAACTGAGGACAATTCCTCTTATAATGTCCTTCCTTTCCACATTCAAAACAACCTTTTGGTATTTCTTGAGGTTGTTGGGGCTTCTTCATCAATTCACCACGGTAATCCTTTGCCGCGTGTCCAGCCTTACCATAACACTAGCATCGAAAATTGTCACACCTGCCAGTGTGATGGTAGTTGCATCGGTTACATTTGGGATATTTCCCCACATATCCACCTTGTCCCTATGTTGAAGAGGACGACTGATTAAAGTTATGATTGTTATCAAACCTCCTTTGTTGCTGGTGAGGTTGATGCTGCTGTATGTGTTGTTGCTGTTGTTGTTGGTTGCTAGAGGACAAACCCTTATTGCTAGTATTCTCCCACTTACGTTTGTTATCAGGTACGCTAGCCACCGCTCCCCGTTTGGGTAATCTTCCCTGTTCCACTGCTTGGTCAGTCAGCCTGTGGGCTAACCGAATGGCCTGTTGTATGGTAGCAGGATTGGAAGCTGTCACCATACTCTGGATCTCTGGAACCAATCCACGTATGTAATGCACGATCCTTTTATGCATTTCATTAACCATTCCCGGGCATAGTGTTGCCAACTCATGAGACCGTGTAGTATAGGCCTCAATCTTGGAACCTTGCATCTTGAGTTGCCAGAACTCAACTTCTAGCTTCTGCACATCATCTCGAGGGCAATACTCCTCTATCATCATTGCCTTGAACTCGACCCAAGGTAGGTCATTAGCCATCGCCTGACCCAGCATTTGTACCTGGGCATTCCACCAGGAGAGGACTGCGCCTTTAATAGTTCCAGTTGCGTACTTCATTTGATCGGCTGGCGGACAGTTACATTTTGCGAAGACGGATTTGGTCTTCTCAAACCATCGTACCAGTCCCACAGCTCCTTCAGTTCCGCTGTAGGTATGAGGCTTGCAATCCATGAAGGATTTGTAGGTACAATGTGGGGGTCCTGTTCCGACAAACCAAAACATTAGTTGGGTAGCCCAGACGAGCAACTAAGATATTGGTTAGGCCACTTGTATCATTTACTTGCTGGCTGTCCAGTTTGTGCAACAACCACTGCCGCCTGTACATGATCATTAATCAGAGTAGCTAACTCAGCGGGGGTCATGTTTATAGCACCGGTACCACGTCCACCGGCACCACGTCCACGGCCATGCCCACGTCCTCTTCCGCGTCCGTCCATATTTCACTTTACATTCATAAATACAATAATGAGTAACATCCAACATATTTATCTCATTAAAGTATAGTAAATAATAAGAAATAATGAATTTGTCACAACCACAACATTTATAACCAAAATAACAACCAAAGACAAATAAATTGTAGATGATTCACAAAATATTCCGTCAATGTCAGAATTTTAGTTTTTCAGTTGGGTGGAAAACAACCCTTCCCACATAGGTTTCAAAAGAAAAGAAACACTATATAGTCCAAGTCATATAAATGTAGAATCAATCCAGCACGTCAGATCCATCACTGTCCTCTTCCATCTCTGCTGGTTCTTCTTCCTCCGAGGCTTCCTCCAGTTCTTCTTTAGGTTCCTATTCTGGGTCTTCTTCAATAGGATCTTCCTCAGGTGCAGGGGCTTCGGCAATCTGAAGAGCCGCTAGCTGTGCCTCCAGATTAGCAAATCTATCGTCTATTACTATGTTGCGATGCTCTTGCGCATTCACGCGCTCAGTAAGTGCTACAACTTTGCCTGCCAGGGTATGATGCCCACCAATGGCCATCGAGAGTCGCTCCTGGAGCGTCTCTACCTGGAAAGGCAACTGACACATCTCATATTATAGAGTGGAGTTCTCATCAGTGAGTCCTCTAATGCGTTGTCGCTCAGTGTCTAATGTAGCCACTAAAGCTGCAATCGCCTGCTTGAGAGGAATGTCTAGGGAAGGAAGAGTGGGTGATGTAGAGGCTATCGATGACCTAGTCCTGGGTTGGGTAGGAGCTATAGCTGGTACACGCTCCCTGTAAACCATACGGTGTATATAGGTAGAATAGAAGTTCTAGTTCCGTAGAGGATCACGCTCGGGTAATGCGAATGGCTGATCCCAATCCATCTCTTCAGAGGGGTAAGGATGTCGAGGCCAGTCTGATCCCCTATCAGGTACAGGAGGAGGAGGAGGTGACTCAGATCATGCAGGTCTCTTGCCTAGAGCTCTTGATGACGATGCCATGCTGCGAGGTACATGACGTGTATGCCAATGAGTATACAGTAAGGGATAAGTAACGAGTAACTAACAAACTATGCGGTTATAGTCTAGTGTGTATGAAACCTAGTTCCCTGTAACCAATGGCTCTGATACCAACCTATCACACCCTCAAATTCCAGGCGTGGGTTTTTTCCACGAGGCGTGTGAACAAACCAGGATCTAAGTCATTAGTTACTCAGAACGACTCTATATGCAACATTTAAACAAATCAGAGTTTAAAACTTTAAAATATTTGCGGAAGCATTTTGTTAATAATCCAAACACAAGGTACTAAAAGTAAACTGCGAAATTCAGATATCCAAATTTTTGGGTATCCGAATTTCGGACTTTCGGATATTTCGGATTCGGTTTCGGATTCGGATATTTTTGAACACCCCTATTATGAGGTTTAAACTATTTTTCTCTTACGACGAAAAGGTTTTATGAAAATGTTTTATGGAAATGATTTACTTGATATGTTACATGCGAAATATTATGAAAATGTTTTATGAAAATAATTTACTTGATATGTTACATGAGAAATATGTAAAGTATTATATATGATGAAGTGAAACCTAAAGAAATATTATTGGGCCCATAACAAGTATCATTGCTAAAGTAAAGTCTTGCAAGTAAAGGATAAAGGAGAGTTGCATTTGTTATGCTCTCAAGAATAAAGTAAAGTCTTGTGTTTGTCACAAGCATGGATAAAGTAAAGTCTTGTGTTCGTCACAAGCATGGATAAAGTAAAGTCCTGTGTTTGTCACAAGCAGGGGTCTGGCCCTTGGGCCGATCCCGAGACATAGTAAGTGGGAATTGATGGATAGAGAAGAGTAATGGACAATGAATAAGCGAAAGTCTTAATGATAAAGTATTGATAAAGTGACAATCTGTGTGTAGTAATGTTTATTCATGTGAAGAATATATATATATATATGTATATGTATATATATATATATATATATATATATATATATATATATATATATATATATATATATATATATATATTTCTTATATTACATAAAACTAGGACTCACTCAGCAAAGCTGACTTTTATTTATGCATAACAGTTGGCAGGCAAATATCAAGTGTTGAGGATGGCATGGAGATGAAAGCTACTTGGCGAATGATGACTGACATCCGTGTTTATATAAAGACGTATAAACTTTCGAACAATACTATGTTACCATTTTAATTACTACTGTCTATTTTGTTATCATATTATTTAACGAAATGGATGTTTTAATTAATTCCACTGCAATGTTTAAGTACGAAATCGTTTTATGTTATGATTGACCAACTGTGAGGCTTCATGGGAATGGGGCCTTACAAGTTGGTATTAGAGCCAAAGTTTAAGAGAATTGGATAAAATATTTTCAAAACCTAAACTTAAACTGAGAATGGGACCATATGAAGGGATGCCAGCCCAAGTAGCTACATGCCATCAGGTAAAAGTTTTTAAGTAAACCGGCCTTATATGCATGTGTTATTTGCTTATAGGTGCTTAGTTGTGACGACCCTAAAACTAAGGTTAGGCAAATTAAAATTCTAGGAATTATTATAAGTTAGTATTAATATTAAATTGAGAATTGCTAAGATGACTTTATTTGATTATAGTTATAAGAGTTTTATATATATGTTTTAGAATGTGTAAGTTTGTGTATATGTTTCTTGAACGTGCATGCATGCATAATTATTTACGTGAGTATGTATGTAAATATTTGAGAATATAAACTTTATAAGTTATTAAGAATATGCATGTAAGTTACCAAATCATGTAAGTGCATCATAGGATATTTGATACAAAAACATACTACTATTAAGTAATGAAACAAGATCAAAACTTAAACTAACTTTAACCAAATAATCCTAAGTCTATAAGCTATCCGATGTGGATGAACATCCACTGTGGACAGTTTATCCGCTGCAGACTCTTGTTCATCTGCTGTGGAAAGTCTTCATCCGCTGCAGACTCTTGTTCATCCGCTGCGGAAAGTCTTCATCCGCTGCAGACTCTTGTTCATCCGTTGTGGAAAGTCTTCATCCACTGTAGATACTTAGCAAAAATTCCTATTTATCTACAATCCTGAAAAAGAAACTTAAGCCACTTAGCAAAAATTCCTATTGACAAGTTGCTGGAACAAAGGTGAGTTACATAGCCCCTTTTTATTTATAAATTTTGGGGGAAAAAGCATACTGTTTAAGTTATTGTTTGATGCCAATGTAAATAAGGATTTTTGATAAGTTACTGTCATTTGACTGCCATCACAACTATTAATTCGTATAAGGAACCGTTAGATAATATAGGTAGCGCTACTTAGGAACATGTTTCTTGCACCGACTGGACCCAGTTAAGATTGTCGAATAGGAGTCGTGATGTTATATTATTTGATTTTGTGATTTCTATGTGTGACGGTCATGAATCACTTGGCATATAAGTAGGTTTGGTTGTGGACTTGTTTATGTTGCATCAGCTAAGAAATTACTGTTAAGTTACAAAACCTATGTTCTCACCAACTTTATGTTGACTATTTGAGTATGCTTTTTCAGGTAATCAGAATATTTTATAATCTCATGTATACTTTCACCCTGTACAATGGATGGTATGAGTATGTAGGGAGGTTATGTGTATGGATAACCGTGGACTTGATGGATCTCAGCATATACGTGGACGTTCACGTCCATTACTAGTTGGGAGATTATAAGAAGTGGATAAGACAAGTCTTTTGATGTAGGGTTACCAGTTCATATGTTAAGTCTCATAGAGACAAGTTTTGTATGTAACTAAATATGTAACCCAATATATATAATTATCCAATGATCTTTAATTATCAGTTGTGAATGTATGTTTTTGTAATCAATGTGTTGTGAGCCAAAAGTGACACCCAAGCATTTCACGCTTCCGCCAGGATGTGACAGTTTGGTATCAGAGCCATTGGTTATAGAGAATTAAGTATTATTAGTAAATACCTAGACTATAACCATAAGCTTATATGATAACAACTTTTAGTATGACTAAATAATTAAAAATTTACTGATAAATCTTATGTGAACATATCTATGTTTAGACAATAGTGTATTATTTTATGAACCAATATGCAAGCTATACATGATTAATATGTGAAATTTTATGCTTAGTTGATTAATTGTTTTGACTAGTAATAGTATAAATTAAATTTTGTAAGAATTTTTGCAGCTATGAGTACTTATAATTATAATAGATACCATATTGAAATGATTCTTCGAAACATTCGGACCCTAGCAACCATAAAGAAACAACATCAGAAATAGAGCCTCAAGACAACATAGAAATATCCCAACCCGAGACTAAGACCAATATAAAGCGGAAGTTTTTCATCCGACGTGCACCAGTAACAATGGGAGGTTATACAATTATGACCCCAAGAAAGAGTGTACGGTATGATAAGAAGTTTTCAACTAAGGATGTTAAAGAGCCAGAAAACAAAAAAACCTAGAAACATTTCCCCCGACTTTTGATATAACACCCGTAATTCAATGTGATAATTCTGAAACTGAAAAAGAGGAATTAAGAGGCAAAGGTTGGAAGAATGTCAAATGGAAACTACCAACCAGATCCATAAGAAAGTTAAGAAGATACAACGAGAAATTCGTAAGATTCAAGCAGATGTCAAGGAGATGAAGGAAGGAAGCAAAAGTATCTTCACTAAAATATGGAACTGGGTTTGGGAAAAATTAGAAATATAGGAAACCTTATCTATTATGTGACTACTTTAAATATGTAAAATGAGAATATAATGAAATATTTTGTTTATAACTATTAATATTATGATATTGTTTAAGTTAAATTTGTGATATTAGTATAATTGGTATGTAGTGAAATATGCCGCCAAGGAGAAATACTCAACCTGTACTAAGAACTACACGTGTTGAACGACCAAGAACTAGGTTGGGAGAAGAAGCTCCGCCAGTGAATATCACTACAAATAAGAATGAGAGGATTTCTCAAATAGTGACTCAACAATTGGAAGCTGTAATACCTACATTAGTAGCTCAACTCCAACAGAACCTTAACTTCGAAAGTGTACCACCTAGGAACGATGAACCAAGAAATGCCAAGGGATTAGAAAACCACGAGGAAAAAGTTATAGATGGAATTAGAAAAGGGTGTTCTTATAAGACTTTTATGTCTTGTAAACCCCGAGACTTTGATGGAAAAGGTGGAACAGTGCAAGCATTACGTTGGTTAGAGGAAATGGAGTCGGTGTTTGATATCAGTGATTGTGCCGATAATTGTAAGACTAGGTTCGCTTCACATTCTCTTAAAGGAGAAGCACAGTCTTGGTGGAAGATGGAAGTCCAAACCAAAGGAAGAAATGCTATGAATGGATTAAGCTGGGAAGAATTTAGGAACCTAGTGATTGAGAAATACTATCCCTATAATGAAATAGAAAAGATAGAAGCGGAATTTTTGGCACTAGAAATGAAAGGTGTTGCATATCAGGAGTATACAGATAGATGCAATAAGTTATCTAGATTGGTGGCACATCAGGTGACGCCAGAAACAAAAAGGATAGGAAGATATATCTGGGGTTTAGTACCACAGATAAGAGGATTGGTTAAGTCCGCAATGCCAAAGACTTTTCATGATGTAGTGGCTTTAGCAGGAAGTTTGACTGTTGAGATGATTAGGAACGGATCACTAACTGATCCAAAGGTAGGAGAGAAAAGGAAATGGAACAACAACAACACAGGAAAGAAACTTGGAGGAAACCGGAATAAGAAGATAATTAAAATCCGGAAAGGAACTTTATGGGAATTGCACAGGAAAGAAGACCACAGACAGAAGGTCAACCATGGTGCAATGCTTGCAAAAGGTACCATGATGGGAAATGTATGATGGTAATCTGTTATAATTGCAAGAAGAAGGGACATACATCAAGAGAATGTAAGGGACCTGCAAATCCTAAGACAGTGTGTTACCAGTGTGGAAAAGAGAATCACCTTCGCAATAAATGTCCGGAGCTGAAAGGGAAAACTCTAAGGAATCCAAACAATGCGCATGGTCGAGCATTTGTACTTCAAGTTAAAGAAGCGCGGCAAGAACTAGAAGTTGTGACGGGTACGTTCCTTATTAATGATCAGTATGCAACTGTGTTATTTGATACGGGAGCAACCCAAAGTTTTATTTCAAATACATTCAAACCCTTACTTAGACTAGCAACAGAAAAACTAAAAAATAAGTATATGATAGAACTAGTTGATGGAAAAATAATAGAAGCCAGTGAAGTTATTCCTAGCTGTACCTTGAATTTAGATGATCATTGCTTTGACATAGATTTGATCCCTATTGAATTAGGAGGTTTTGACATTGTTGTGAGTATGGATTGGTTAAGTAAGAATCAGGCAGAAATTATTTGTGGAAAGAAAATGATTAAAATTCCTTTGATTACAAATAATAGAATTCTTCTCATATATGGTGAGAAACCTAGAGGTGCTATAAAAATAGTCTCTTGTATGAAGGCTCAGAATAATTGGAAAATAAATGTTTAGCAATTTTAGCCCACGTAGTTGATACGAAACCAGTTAAGAGGAACTTGGGAGATGTTCCTATTGTTAGAGAATATCCAGAAGTATTTCCCGACGAATTACCAGGATTACCGCCCCCTCATCAAGTAGAATTCAAAATTGAATTAGTACCAGGGACTTCACCTATTGCCAAATCTCCGTATCGTTTGGCGCCCACAGAAATGAAGGAATTGATGTTACAGGAGCTGTTGAAGAAAAGATTCATACGTCCTAGCGTTTCACCATGGGGTGCTCCAGTTTTATTCGTGAAGAAGAAAGATGGAACCTTTAGAATGTGCATTGATTATAGAGAAATTAATAAAGTAACCATCAAGAATAGATATCCACTCCTAGAATAGATGACCTATTCGATCAATTGCAAGGATCGAGTTGTTTTTCAAAAATTGACCTAAGGTTCGGATATCATCAGTTAAGAGTTCAAGATGAGGATATACCTAAAACTGCATTTAGAACTCAATATGGTCATTATGAGTTCCTTGTAATGCCATTTGGGTTAACTAATGCTCCAGCAGTATTTATGGATCTAATGAATAGGGGTGTGCAAACCTTACTTGGATAAACTTATCATAGTCTTTATAGATAACAAATTTAATCTATTCTAAAAGTAAGGAAGAACATGAGAAGCACCTAAGGCTAACCTTGGAGTTGCTTCGAAAAGAAGAACTGTATGCCAAATTCTCAAAGTATGAATTCTAGAAAAGAGAAGTACAATTCTTAGGACATGTGGTTAACCAAGAAGGAATTTAGGTCGACCCAGCAAAGATTGAAGCAATTAAGAAGTGGAAAGCTCCGAAAACACCAACTAAAGTACGTCAATTCTTAGGTTTGGCTGGTTTATTATAGAACGTTTATAGAAAATTTCTCGCGAATAGCTCAACCTTTGACAGAATTAACTCAGAAAGATAAGCCATATGTTTTTGAAGAAAAATAGAATACTGCATTTGAAACCCTGAAACACAAATTATGTAGTGCTCCTATTTAAGTCCTTCCAGATGGTACTGATGATTTTGTAGTATATTGTGACGCATCACATCAAGGTTACAGATGTGTTCTAATGCAACGAGATAAAGTAATTGCATATGCGTCTAGACAACTCAGAGGAAGTGAAAGGAATTATACTACTCATGACTTGGAATTAGGAGCAGTAGTATTTGCACTTAAGATTGGAGACATTATCTATATGGAACCAAGTGTATAATTTATACAGACCATAAAAGTTTGCAACACATATTCTATCAAAGATGTTAAATATGAGGCAGAGAAGATAGGTGGAATTACTGAGTGATTATGATTGCGAGATCAAGTATCACCCAGGCAAGGCAAATGTAGTGGCAGATGCTTTAAGTAGGAAGGAAAGAATTAAGCCATTACGAGTCCATGCTATGAGAATGGAATTACACTCGGATTTGATAAGTCAAATTCAAAAAGCCCAACAAAAAGATGAATTGAGAAGTGTGATAGGGAAGAGCGAACAACTAGAAGCTACGTCAGATGGAATCCTGAGATTTAGAGGAAGAATTGGATTCCTGATAATGACATGCTTAGAGAAAATATGCTAAAAAAAGCACACAAATCGACATATTCAGTACATCCAGGAAACAATAAAATGTACAAAGAAATGAAAAACCAATACTGGTGGCAAGGTATGAAGAAATCCATCATAGAATTTATAGGAAAATGTAATACCTGTTCAAGAATAAAAGCTAAATATCAGAAACCCTTAGGATGTTGAAGCAACCAGAAATTCCTGAGTGGATGTGGGACCAGATTACAATGGATTTTATAACCAAGTTACCCAGAAATCCAAATGGTTATGATGCGATATGGGTTATAGTTGATGGATTGACTTAGTGAGCTCACTTCTTGCCAATCAGAGAAGATTATAAAAATGGAAAAATTAGCCAGGATCTATATGAAATAAATTATGTCTAGACATGGAATACCAATTTCAATAATATCTGACAGAGACAGTAGATTTACTTCAAGATTTTGGCGGACTTTATAAAAAGCATTAGGAACTCGAATAAATATTAGTGCAGCATATCATCCATAAACAGATGGAAAGAGTGAGAAAACAATCCAAACATTGGAAGATATGTTGCGAGCCTGTGCGTTAGATTTTGGTGTTAATTAGGATGTACACTTACCTTTGATAGAATTTTCATATAACAATAGTTATAATGCCAGTATAGGGGCAACTCTATTTGAAGCTTTATATGGAAGGAAGTTTAGATCACCTTTATATTGGAATGAAGTAGGGTATAGACAACTTACAGGACCAGAACTCATACAGGAAACATTTGATAAAATCTTTGAAATCAAAGACAGATTAAAAACAGCATGTGATAGACAGAAGAGTTATGCTAATAAAAGAAGAAAGCCTTTAGAATTTCAAATCGGGGACAAAGTATATCTAAAAGTATCACCATCAAAAGGAATTATCCGATTCAGAAAAAGGAATAAGTTAAACCCTAGGTATGTTGGTCCTTTTGAAAATAGATAGAATTGGACCTGTAGCATACAAGTTAGACCTACCTTAGGAGTTAAGTGGAGTACATAACCCCTTCCATGTATCCAACTTAAAGAAATGTCTGATTGATGAGACATTAAATATACCAATAAAGGAAGTCAAAATAAATGAAAAACTTCATTTTGTGGAAGAACCAGTAGCAGTTATGGATAGAAAAGTAAAAAGTTTAAAGAGGAGTAAGATCCCAATAGTAAAGGTCAAATGGAATTCAAAACGAGGACCTGAATTTACATGGGAATGGGAAGATGAAATCAAAAGAAAATATCCAAATTTATTTGAGGTTAAACAAAATGAAAAGGACAAATATAAAGACAAGCTCTCCACATCACCAGATAGTAACAACAGATGTATTTCGGGAAAAAAATCTTTTTACAGGGGGAGAATGTGACGACCCTAAAACTAAGGTTAGGCAAATTAAAATTCTAGGAATTATTATAAGTTAGTTATATATATATATATATATATATATATATATATATACATATTAAATTGAGAATTGCTAAGATGACTTTATTTTATTATAGTATAAGAGTTATATATATATATATATATATATATATATATATATATATATATATATATATATATATATATATATATATATATATATATATATATGTGTGTGTGTGTGTGTTTTAGCATGTGTATATGTTTCTTGAACGTGCATGCATGCATAATTATTTACGTGAGTATGTATGTAAATATTTGAGAATATGAACTTTATAAGTTATTAAGAATATGCATGTAAGTTACCACATTTGATACACAAACATACTACTATTAAGTAATGAAACAAGACTTAAACTAACTTTAACCAAATAATCCTAAACTAACTGTCTAACCTGTGGATGAAAATCCGCTAATCCTAAGTCTATAGCTGTCTGCTGTGGATGAACATCCGCTGTGGACAGTTCATCCGCTGCAGACTCTTGTTCATCCACTGTGGAAAGTGTTCATCCACTGCAGACTCTTGTTCATCCGTTGTGGAAAGTCTTCATCCGCTGCAAACTCTTGTTCATCCGTTGTGGAAAGTCTTCATCCTGCAGATACTTAGCAAAAATTCCTATTTATCTACAATCCTGAAAAGGAATTTAAGCCACATTAGTGTATGTTACGAATGTTTAATTATACTAATATGTTAGTTAATGATTGTTTGAATGTTAGAACACATTATGTTTGTTATTGGCAAGCATTATCCTTTTAATGCACTTGTTGAGTCCAACATTAACAATAAACCTAAAACCTAAACTAATGTTAGTCACTTGATTACTAAGATATTTACACAAACTAATCCAAATCAATGTATTACTAGAATACTTATCTAACCTAATCACTAACCAATTACAATTAACAAACTCATAAACACATTAGCATGGGAGATGACACCTATCCCCTTTGACACTAACCCTCTCGGTAGTTTGACACACAACCCCATATTTGACACACACTCACTCTACAATTCGACACCTACACACTTACACTACACTAAGCTTAGAGGTAATGATGAAGGTTAAGATTTTTCTCTTCTTTTCTTTGAACCTTTGCCAAAACCCAAAATTTCCGAAGCACCAACATTTCTTTCAACTATCTCTTTTACTCTCGGCGCAAAAACACCATCACTCATCCTCTTTCTCTCGGTTCTCATATCACCCGAAACCACTATCAACATCACCATAATACCACCTCAAACCATCATCTACTAGACATCCTTGTGGTATCATTCCAATTCAAGAACATCGCCCCAAGCTTAGAGGCTTGAAGATTTCCTTATCCACTCTTTACACTCTTTTCTTTCTATACAATCAAGGTTAGATTCATAAACTTTTGTGATTAAAAGCTTTCAAAAATTTGTATGTGTTTAACATACATATAAACCTTGTGATGATTCACTATCAAAATCTAATTACAAATTCTACAAAATTCTTTGATTTTTAAAAAATCAGTAACAAAGTTTATGAAATAGGAAGTTTTGAAGGTTTTATAAAAACAAAAGTTTTATATTTTAGAATAATTAATAAGAAGGAAAATCGAAAGTGATAGCAAAACAGTAGCTAAAATCATGAAAATTTTACATAAATTATTGGACATTAAATTAAACAGTTTATGTGATTTTCAGAATTTTTAGGATGATAGCTATATCTGCCATTAATTCGAAATATTGTAAAATTTATAGAAAAATACCGGTAAGGATATATGAACTGAAAATTTTATATAATAATCTTGGTATGAAGGCACTACTGTTAGTAAATTTTATAATTTTTGGACACTAATAACTATAGTTTTAAGAATTAGAGCTTAATTAATAATATTTTTAAATATAGGTGAATATAAATTAAAATAATAAGTATTTATTCTAACAAATAATTATCTTATAGAAAATTATTGACATTTGCTGGAACAAAGGTGAGTTACATAGCCCCTTTTATTTATAAATTTTGGGGAAAAAGCATACTGTTTAAGCTATAGTTTGATGCCAATGTAAATAAGGATTTTTGATAAGTTACTGTCATTTGACTTCCATCATAACCATTAATTCGTATAAAGAACCGTCAGATGATATAGGTCGCTACTTACAAACATATTTCCTGCACCGACCGGACCCAGTTGAAACTGCCGAATAGGAGTCGTGATGTTTATTATTTGATTATGGGATTTATATGTGTGACAATCATGAATCACTTGGCATATAAGTAGGTTTGGTTGTGGACTTGTTTATGTTGCATCAATTAGAAAATTACTATTAAGTTACTAACCTATATTCTCACCAACTTTATGTTGACTATTTGAGTATGTTTTATCAGGTATCAGAATGTTTTATAATCTCATGTATACTTTCACCCTGTACAATGGATGGTATGAACATGTAGGGAGGTTATGTGTATGGATAACCATGGACTTGATGGATCTCAGCATTTACGTGGACGTTCACGTCCATTACTAGCTGGGAGATTATAAGAAGTGGATAAGACAAATCTTTTGATGTAGGGTTACTAGTTCATATGTAAAAGTCTTATAGAGACAAGTTTTTTATGTAATTGAATATGTAACCCATATATAAATGAAAGTTATCTTTAATTATCTGTTGTGAATGTATGTTTTTATAATCAATGTGTTGTGAGCCAAAAGTTACACCCAAGCATTTCATGCTTTTGCCGGGATGTGACATTAGTAGATTTGAATACCAGTGTGAATGGGATAGGGAATGTTTAGAGCATGAAAAGTAATGTAAGTAGTCAATTGCAACTGGCCACTATAATTGAAAACTTACAATACTCATCATGATCTGGATATTACCTGAACGGTACGTTAGTATTTCGAATCTTATAGGTAGCTTGAATGATTGATAAGATGAGTTATTTTAAGAAGATAAATCGATAGAAAGATCTTTAATATAGGAGCTACCTTTGGTAAAGATTTAGGATAGAAATGCCTATAGATGATTGCAAATTTGTAACGAAAGGTTAGTTTTCTACGGGAATGTTACAATCCTAGTTGGACTTATTATAGTTTTGAACATGAATGGACTAGCTGCTTGTGGGACTGATACTCCACAACATGGAAATGACTCGTTGGATAGCACATGATGGTAGTCCAATAACAACTTATGACAATGAAGATTGCACAGTTTCAAGGATGATTCTTATAATAAGACTGACAAGTTTATAAAACAAGGTTGAGGGGCTTATCCGGTGAAAGGAAAGATGCTAAGGGTGAAGCCTTAAAGTTGACAAATGTAGCTGTAGTGCTTGCCTTCCTAATATGACCCTCGAAGACCTTCTCGGAGCTTTGAAGAAAGAGTTTCAGATCGAGTTTTCATCTAGAACTCAGCTCGTAGCCATGTCACTGTACCGATTGTTTCGTCCGAATGAAATAGCTAATGATATAGCTTCAAGACCCCCTTAGTAAAGGCTTCGTCAGATTGATTATTTTGTCTAGATAATACTTCGGTGTTGTCTCAAAAGAAGATCGAAGAAGGTAGACGTGTAAGGACTGCAGATTGTTGAATAAGCTGATAATGAACAGTAAGCATGTAAGGCCCCGTTCCCGGGACGCTTACAGCTGGACCGTCATCGCATAATATATTTAAAACATACATTTCTTTAGCAGCAGAGATTTAAAAACTTTCGTTTTAAAAACATGTTATCTCGTTACATAAATCATTTACATATAAAATTACAATAACATGTTAAAATGTAGATGCCAGTCTTCCAAACACTCCCAGTAGCTTATGCATCCATGCCTGCAACTCCTCAGCATCAACAAAATACCTGCCAACTATTATGCATACAAAAAGTCAGCAACGCTGAGTGAGTTCTAGTTTTATAAATAAAATACTTTGCTTTCGCTGAAACATAATCTTTACATTGTTCGTGATCACACATCATACGAACACATTGATAATAATTATTATTATCTTTCATCATTGTTCATTTCATACATTTCGTACCTTCATCATTATCTTTCACTTCAATCTGGATCCTGTCTCATGCAATACCCCGACTCGTGCTCGAAAGCTGATACTGTGCCGGGGCCTGTAAACAAACCCCCAACTCGTGTCCGAAGACTGAAATAGTACCGGGTACGTGACAAGAATCCCGTCTCTGATTGCAACACCCCCGACTCGTGTCTGAAGACTGTACTGTGCCGGGGTCTGTAAACAACCCCCGACTTGTGTCCGAATACTGACACAGCACCGGGGCGAGCATCATGACATCACTCGGGTCAATCTCTTGGATTAAACCCCTTACGAGTATGTTGTGACACACAGTCACTCACCTCAGCCTGGCATACAAGTATTTTGTGACAACACAGTCACTCACCCCAACCATGGCCTACGAGTCTTTTGTGACACACAGTCACTCACCTCAGTCTTGCTTGCAAGACTATTATTACGTTCCACTTTTCATTATTGTTATCTTTCACTTCGTTACTTAATACTTTACGATCATCAAACATCAACCCACGTAAAGCCATACATCATACATAACGTATAATAAAACATAATACATACGTTTTTGAAAACTGTTTAACGAAGAAAGACAACACACCACTCACACAACAACCATCACAAACAACATCAAGCATAAGCCACCACATCCCAACGGACCTATCTCAAACATCACCTCTTAAACCCCTAAGAAACCCTAAGTCTAAAACTAGGCACAACATAACATTTTAGGCGCATCAGCAGAAAATTCCAAGTATACAAGCTCCTGGGCGCATTAGCACTATTTGGGCGCACCACCTTTGGGCGCATGAGAAACACTTACCTACAATAAGCTTGCGCGCATGGAATCATTCTGAAATGTGTCTAAACTGCCAAAAATCATCCGAAAGGCATTCTAACACTACCCAAGCATAGATCTAGCATACTAAAGCCCTTAAAAGCATACTAACCATAATTCTAACCTCTAAACAGTTCTAAACATACAACCACAACATCATAGACGAACAACAAGTTGAAACATACGGTTATCTTTGAAAAACCTTTACCCGGTATGCATAATAGCCCCCAAACACTTTAAAATCTGTAAAAGAGGGGTTCTAGAAACTCAGCTAAAGCAGATCTTCAAACCAGGTACTTCCACCTGCGATTTCAGCCTCAAATTCCTGAGAACAACTTCTAAAACATCAAGAACTTCGGTTTAGGACTTAAAACCCAACTGAAACCGAACTCTTGTTCAAGAGAACTCACCTTAGCAGGTTCTTCTTCCTTCTTCGTCTCTAAAAACCAAAAGCTTTCTTCTTCTTCTTTTTTTTTCTTCTTTGGCCGAGAGCAGGAAAGCAGATCCCTGCTTTATGGGCGGCCATACCCCCATTTATATTAAAATAATAGAGTTTGTGCACTTTTGCACTTTGCCCCCTTCACTTGTACCCAATATCTTTTCTTTCTAGATACTTCCTTTTTGTTTTCTTTTAAATAAAAATTCAGGGTGTTACAAGTCCACCCCCCCTATATAGGTTTCGTCGCCAAAACCTGTCGCTTCTCGAACAGTTACGGGTAATGTTGTCTCACCTCTTCCTCGATCTTACACGTAGGCTTAGTCCCCTTCTGGGCTCCACTGTACTCGCACAGGTGGAACCATATTTCGACTTATCCCTTCTTTCCCTTCTATCAAAATGGACCCTCAGTTGCTCCACGTAGATGAATCCTTCATCCATCTCGGTATTCTCAAGTGGCCTGATCACATCCTCATCGATTGAGCACTTTCTTAAACGAGACACATGAAATGTCAGATAACTTCACTTAACACGTCGAGTAGCTCCAGTTGACACGCCACTTCTCTTACCTGAGCAATAATTCAGATTTTTCCTTTACACCTCAGTATTAGCTTCCCTTTCTTTCTGAATCAAGTGAATCTCCTTTCCCAAGACGAGACCTTCATCGTTACTCCACCACCGTAGATCGGCACCGAACTCCTTTCGGGAGCGATTGCTCAAACCTCCTTCTTGCAACACTCGGTGTTTGTCTCATAGGCTGCTAGCCAATCCTTTCGAAGGCACACGTCTATCCATCCATGTCTGTCCTGAACAGTCTAGCAGGAAACACGCGCTCTCTCAATTCTATCGCGCAATCTTCTAGGACATCCGGTAACCTAGTGGACTTACCAATAGCAATTTCTACATCGAAGGATGCATCGATCTTCCTACTCCTAACGTGCAACTTAACACAAAGGCAGCAGGAACGAAACTACTACTAGCACCACAATTTAAAGCATAGAGGCATAAATTTAACTTACCAGAAACGTACCTATGTCGCGTCGAAGTCCACTATAGCCTCCTCCCGGTCGTAGCGAATGCTCTGACCTTCATCCTCTGTTCTCCTTCCTTGCACCGGAGCTCCCTGCCCTTGACTTATTACAGTCCCTGCTCATATGTCCACTATTGCCACATCTGTAACATTTAACCATGCAACAATCCCTCGCCCTGTGGCCCTCTTTTCCACACTCGAAGCAGACGTTCCATCCCCATTTGCACTCCCCCTCATGACCTCTGCCATAGTTCCTGCACACCTCTTCCCTCTTAGTTATCCTCTTTCGATCGCCGAACCTCCCCGTCTTTCCTCTAGCCATAAATCCATCATCTCATCTCTTTCATAGCTCTGCTTCTCCTCTTCGTCCGTTATCGCCACCGCCTCACGCTCGTCATACAACCTCCCCGCCAAATCGATCGCCGACCTAAACGTGCTTGGTCGGGCAGTGATCAGGTGTCTGCGGATATTTACTAGCAGACCTTGAATATACCTCTTGATCTTTCGTGATAAAGGCATCACCTGATCTGGCACCAGCCTTGCCATCTCGTTGAAATTCGTGGTGTACTGCTGGTGTGTCATTGTTCTACCTCTAGCTGCAAGAACTCCCTCTCGACCTTATCAAGCTCTTTATGAGGCAGAACTCCTCGATTACCAACCTCTTTAGCTCCTTCCACCTCATCCTCCCGATTGCTCTGGTGCCCTCAGCCTGGACAATGTTGTCCCACCAGCACAAGGCTGAATCCACAAATGAGTGGGTAGCAAACTTCACCTTTTTGATCCTCGTGGCACTAGCTAATGTCAAGTACCGCCTCCGTCTCTCTCACCCAACGTTGTGCAGCAGCAGCACTCCCATTTCCATCAAACACAAGAGGCCTACACCTTTGGAATGCTCCATAGCTACATCCCTTCGCAGTCTCCTGCACCACTTCCTCCTCTTCCTTATCGCCACTAGAGACAACCATGTCAGCATCGGGTTGCTCCATACCCCTTGAACCTCCAGCTTCACCTCCGCGTCGTGCAGTTCACCTTCTCTCACTCTCCTTCTTCTCATCCTCCTTTATAGCTCCTAATGACATCGGTCACTACAGTCGGTAGAATCGTCTGCATGACCTGTTGAACTTCCTTTGCTACTGCCTCCTTCATTGAGGCCCTCAGATTAGCACTCCTGTCCTCACCGTCCTGGTGACGAAGCGCTGGCTCATCAGGAGCCGTCTCAGCAGTCTTAGCCCTGCTTCTCGTGACACGTGGTCTAACACCACATCCACCACGACCTCCATCACGCAAAGCCTCAGAAGACCTACCACCAGCCATCTAGAACACTACAAGATTCAAACACCAACACGGTCAATCATGGTAATAGCTCAAGATATGTCAAGTATAGTAAGTCCCTATTCACAGTGGCCAGTTGTGTTTAGCCACTTACTTTACTCTTCACTCCCCAAGCGTTTCCTATCCTGACTACATCAGTATCTAAATCCGCACAGAAGCACATAAGCCACATAACATGCGCACATAACACCGGTTAACATTTACTTACATAAACCTTTACCTGCAGGCATGTAGCTACTAGGACTGGCATCCCTTTCCTTTCGTCCCATTCTCAGTTTAAGATTAGGTTTTTGAAAATATTTACCCAATTCCCTTAAACTTTAGCTCTGATACCAACTTGTAAGGCCCCGTTCCCGGGACACTTACAGTTGGACCGTCATCGCATAAAATATTTAAAACATACATTTCTTTAGTAGCGGAATTTAAAAACTTTTGTTAATAGTTAAAAACATGTTATCTCGTTACATAAATCGTTTACATATAAAATTACAATAACATGTTAAAATGTAGATGCCAGTCTTCCAAAACACTCCTAGTAGCTTATGCATCCATGCCTGCAACTCCTCAGCATCAACAAAATACCTGCCAACTATTATGCATACAAAAAGTCAGTGACGCTGAGTGAGTTCTAGTTTTATAAATAAATTACTTTACTTTCGCTGAAACATAATCTTTACATTTGTTCGTGATCACACATCATACGTACACATTGATAATAATTATTATTATCTTCATCATTGTTCATTTCATACATTTCGTATCTTCATCATTATCTTTCACTTCAATCTGGATCCTGTCTCATGCAATACCCCCGATTCATGCTCGAAAGTTGATACTGTACTGGGGCCTGTAAACAAACCCCCGAATCGTGTCCGAAGACTGACACAGTACCGGGGTACGCGACAAGAATCTCGTCTCTGGTTGCAACACCCCTGACTCGTGTCTGAAGACTGATATTGTGTCGGGGTCTGTAAACAAACCCCCGACTCGTGTCCGAAGACTGACACAGCATCGGGGCAAGCATCATGACATCACTCGGGTCAATCTCTTGGATTAAACCCCTTACGAGTCTGTTGTGACACACAGTCACTCACCTCAGCCTGGCATACAAGTCTTTTGTGATAACATAGTCACTCACCCCAACCATGGCCTACGAGTCTTTTGTGACACACAGTCACTCACCTCAGTCTTGCTTGAAGACTATTATTGCATTCCACTTTTCATTATTGTTATCTTTCACTTTGTTACTTAATACTTTAAGATCATCAAACATCAACCCACAACTTGTAAGGCCCCGTTCCCAGGACGCTTACAGCTGGACCGTCATCGCATAAAATATTTAAAACATACATTTCTTTAGCAGCGGAATTTAAAAACTTTCGTTAATAGTTAAAACATGTTATCTCGTTACATAAATCATTTACATATAAAATTACAATAACATGTTAAAATGTAGATGCCAGTCTTCCAAAACACTCCCAATAGCTTATGCATCCATGCCTGCAACTTCTCAGCATCAACAAAATACCTGCAACTATTATGCATACAAAAAGTCAGCGACGCTGAGTGAGTTCTAGTTTTATAATAAAATACTTTACTTTTGCTGAAACATAATCTTTACATTTGTTCGTGATCACACATCATACGTTCACATTGATAATAATTTATTATCTTCATCATTGTTCATTTCGTACATTTCGTACCTTCATCATTATCTTTCACTTCAATCTGGATCCTGTCTCATGCAATACCCCGACTCGTGCTCGAAAGCTGATACTGTGCCGGGGCCTGTAAACAAACCCCCGACTCGTGTCCGAAGACTGACACAGTACCGGGTACGCGACAAGAATCCCGACTCTGATTGCAACACCCCCGACTCATGTCCGAAGACTGGTACTGTGTCGGGGTCAGTAAACAAACCCCCGACTCATGTCCGAAGACTAACATAGCATCGGGGCGAGCATCATGACATCACTCGGGTCAATCTCTTGGATTAAACCCCTTACGAGTCTGTTGTGACACACAGTCACTCACCTCAGCCTGGCATACAAGTCTTTTGTGACAACACAGTCACTCACCCCAACCATGGCCTACGAGTCTTTTGTGACACACAGTCACTCACCTCAGTCTTGCTTGCAAGAGTATTATTACGTTCTAATTTTCATTATTGTTATCTTTCACTTCATTACTTAATACTTTACGATCATCAAACATCAACCCACGTAAAGCCATACATCATACATAACGTATAATAAAACATAATACATATGCTTTGAAAACCGTTTAACGAAGAAAGACAACACACCACTCACATAACAACAACCACAACACAACATCAAGCATAAGCCACCACATCCCAACAGGACCTATCTCAAACATCACCTCTTAAAGCCCCTAAGAAAGCCCTAAGTCTAAAACTAGGCACAACATAACATTCTAGGCGCATCAGCAGAAAATTCCAAGTATACAAGCTCCTGGGCGCATCAGCACTATTTGGGCGCACCACCTTTGGGCGCATGAGAACACTTAACCACAATAAGCTTGGGCGCATGGAATCATTCTGAAATGTGTCTAAACTGCCAAAAATCATCCGAAAGGCATTCTAACACTACCCAGCACAGATCTAGCATACTAAAGCCCTTAAAAGCATACTAACCATAATTCTAACCTCTAAACAGTTCTAAACATACAACCACAGCATCACAGACGAACAACCAGTTGAAACATATGGTTATCTTTGAAAACCTTTACCCGGTATGCATAATAGCCCTAAACACTTTAAAATCTGTAAAAGAGGGTTCTAGAAACTCACCTGAAGCAGATCTTCAACCAGGTACTTCCACAGCGATTTCAGCCTCAAATTCCCGAGAAAAACTTCTAAAACATCAAGAACTTCTGTTTAGGACTTAAAACCCTACTGAAACCGAACTCGTGTTCAAGAGAACTCACCTTAGCAGCTTCTTCTTCCTTCTTCTTCTCTAAAAACCAAAAGCTTATTCTTCTTCTTCTTTTTCTTCTTCTGGCCGAGAGCAGGAAAGCAGATCCCTGCTTTATGGGCGGCCATACCCCCATTTATATTAAAATAATAGAGTTTGTGCACTTTTGCACTTTGCCCCCTTCACTTGTACCCAATATCTTTTCTTTCTAGAATCTCCTTTTTGTTTTCTTTTAAATAAAAATCGGGGTGTTACAAAGCAACTATGACCTTGAATTGACAAACTGTTCCACCATTTGCGAGAGGCAAGTTGGTTTTCGTGGATCGACCATAGGATGGGTCATCAACAGTTACAGGTTGAAGAGCATGATACCTTAAAGATAACATTTTAGTCATGGTTTGGATGCTATGAGTTCCCTTACAGTATTTATGGACTAAATGAATAGGGATTGCTGATCGATGTTCAATGGATTAGTGATAGTGTTTATAGAGGATGTACTCATCAACTCCAAGAGTAAGGGAGACCATCCATGCCACATCTGCGAGGTGTCAAGGACAATATGGAAGAGAATTTATGAGCAACATTCTTAGAGTGAATGTTCTAGTTATGTGAAGTAGAGTTCTTGAATTCAAGATAGAATTGATAAAATGGAATCTTTAATTTAAAAAGTTCCCCAAGGATGATGTCAGAAATCTGTAACGTGCGAAAGTGACTGATTACTACATACAGTTTGTTCTGTACTTCTTAAAGATAATCTTGCCATTGGTAAGGTTCACAAGAAATGACACCAAGCCTGAGTGAGAAGTTAGTTAATTAATGTGATCAGGAACTAAATAAGGAAGATTAACCTAAGCCTTGGTGATAATGTTATCAGCAAGTGGTGAAAACCTAGAACCATGCGTTCCATACCAAGATCTGACTGAAAATCCAATACAACATGGCAAAGCAATGGTTATGTTGTTCATAAGGTTAAATACAAGATAATAATAGACTTACTCATGAATCAGGGTTCGTAGTCATAATGTTTGCATTAATGATATTGATTCATAAGACAAGGATGTTAGGATGTTTGAAGGTTGCAAAGGCTATATGTAGATGGCTAAAGATGATCATACCTTATATGGTGTGTGTGGAACAAGGTTAGAAGCAACATGAGAATTTGCGGTGATTAAGAAAGTATTATCCCACGTTGTATAAGGACCAACAGGTTTCGAGGGCGAAATCTAAATAAGGGGATAGACTTGTAATGCCCCCAATTTCCAGAATGAACCTAAGTGGCAAATTAATATTAATAATGGTATTATTGAATTAATCCTCGAAAAGATTAGTTAGTTTGACAAGTTTAGGTTGGAAAATAAAATGTTAAAAACTTGAGGGACCAAATATGACTATAGATGAAAGTTATATATAACCCTAAACCCCCATTAGCAATCAGCCGCTTTCTTCTCTTCTCCCCCCACCATCGAGCGCTGTCTTCTCCCCTCCGGCGACCGTGCTCGGAGTTCCGAAAGTCGATTCCGGCCATGGTGGCAACTACAAATCAACCCCCACCACACACGGTTCCTCATCCCACTTGATTATTGTCCACGTCTGTGGTTATGGTTAGGATCGGGAGTTCCCCCACCCCCTGGTGAGGTTTTGGTGGTCGGTTATGGTTCAACGGCGGTGTTGGTCTTGAGTCCCTTTTGGTTCCGACAGTGGCGGTGTTCACAACAGCAACAACAGGGAATAGGTTGCAACGTACGATGATGATGATGGAGCTTGAAGTCTCACGGTTCGAGCATAGCTCGTCATGGTAGCTCAGAGGACAGCAAGGGTGGGTCGTCGTAGTGCTGCTGCTCGGTCGTGGTTGAACCAGCTTGTTAGTAACTGGTCTTGGTAACATGCTGTGGTGGTCTTGGCCACACTTGAACTCGAGTTTTGCAAGGTTTTGGTGTGATATGGATGTTCAAAATGTAGTGATGATGCAAGAATGATGATGTTGATGTTATATTAGGATGATGTTGCTGTTTAGATGATAGTGATAATGTTAGATTATGATAATGATGGTATGATGGCTATGATAAGGTCATAGGTTGTAAACAATGAAGATGAAGCGTGAAAATGGTATTTGGGTAATGTTGATGGATGGTACCATGATGATGTTGCTGCTATGATGATGATGATGATGCTATGATGATGATAGCCTTAGAATGCGATAGTAAGAGCGATTTCGTGATGGTGTGTTCTTTTGGTAAAAGACGATGGCAATTTTATAATGATGGTTACACTCGTTGGGAGTTCAATGGATAATGATTATAGACATTCGGTGATTCAGGTGAGTTCTAGCCCCTATTTTCACCTCTTTTATCATGTTTTGGGGTTGTTATGCATACTAACATGTCTATTAATGCTTATGGTGATGTTGATAATATAAATGCTTAGTTTATAGCCGAACTAGGCATGGAAATGTTAGGATTAGGCTGAATTCTTAAAGTGGTCGCGTAGGTCCTTAAGCTGTCGCACGAAGCTAGGAACTTGGGTTGTAGGGTGTTGGGGCTGAAGTTCTCATGTAACTATGAGGTTCTCGCCCGACTTAGATAGTTTTTGCATGATGTACGAAATATCGTATAATGCCCGAGTTTTCACGTAATGTATTAGTTTCACGTGAGGCCTTAGTTATTGTAGGCTTTGATTAGCTGAGCTAGTGCCCTTTTAAATAAGTGTTAGGAATGTGCCTACTCATGATGTTTTATGGTGCCTTATGATGGTTTGTGACGCCATATGATGTATTATGAGGCTTAAACTATTTTTCACTTACGACGAAAAGGTTTTATGAAAATGCTTTACTTAATATGTTACATGCAAAATATGTAAAGTATTATATATGCTGAAGTGAAACCTAAAGAAATGTTATTTGGCCCATAACAAGTTCCATTGCTATAGTAAAGTCTTGCAAGCAAAGGATAAAGGAGAGTTGCATTTGTTGTGCTCTCACGAATAAAGTAAAGTCTTATGTTTGTCACAAGCATGGATAAAGTAAAGTCTTGTGTTCGTCACAAGCATGGATAAAGTAAAGTCTTGTGTTTGTCACAAGCGGGGGTCTGGCCCTTGGGCCGATCCCGAGACATGGTAACTGGGAATTGACGGATTAAAAGAGTAATGGATAATGAATAAGCGAAAGTCTTAATGATAAAGTATTGATAAAGTGACAGTCTGTGTGTAGTAATGTTTGTTCATGTGAAGAACAAAAATATATATATCTATTTTCTTATATTATATAAAACTAGGACTCACTCAGTAAAGCTGACTTTTATATATGCATAACAGTTGGCATGCAAATATCGACTGCTGAGGATGGCATGGAGATGAAAGCTACTTGGCAAATGATGACTGGCATCCGTGTTTTATACAAGATGTATAAACTTTCGAACAATACTATGTTACCGTTTTAATTACTACTGTCTATTTTGTTATCATATTATTTAACGAAATGGATGTTTTAATTAATCCGCTGCAATGTTTAAGTACGAAATCGTTTTATGCTATGATTGACCAATTGTGGGGCTTCATGGGAATGGGGCCTTACAAAGTCACCCTTCAATCCAGCGCCGGTGGTAGGACTGACATCGCTGACGATCTGGAGGAGGGACCGGGCGGCGAAGGCCGTGGAATCAACGCCGGCCATTGGCGATGGTGATGGCAAAATTACGTGTAAAACACACCAAAGATGAATGTGGGTTGGGTGATGTTGAATAATAAACAATGGTGGGTTAGTTGGATTGGAGAATAGAGGAAAAGCTATGATGAATGTGGGTTTGTGGATGTTGAATCAAAAACAAAATCCTTAGAGATACAAAAAAAAAATATAAATGGGTTTTGGGGTTGGTGAAAAGGGTGTTTGTTTCAAAGATAAGATCATAAAAAAAAGAAAAAAAAATTGTGTCAGGAAAATTTAGAAATTAGAATATAGTAAAGACATAATTGCCCTCCATCTCATCTCAACCTTTCATATGACATCTTTAATTTTTACATTAAATCAATGGTTAGATATAGGGTTAAAGAGTTCTTGTAATTTTTAAGGATTTTTATATGAACTCATTCCTATATATATATATATATAGGGACATTCAATTGAAAACCCAAATTTTGTTAAAAACTAAAAGAACCATTATTAACCAATCAAAAATCTTTAATTCTTTTTATTTGATATTAATCATAATTTACAAAAAAGGGCAATTAGATAATTCTAAATTCCTAATTTCTAGGTAGTGGGGATCTAATAACTGTTCTTAATTAATGATTTTGAATCTTCACGTCTTGACTCAATTGTTGCTAATTTGAATTTCTCAAACTGAAATCTATTATTCAAATGGTTCTTTTCATATAAAGATAAGGCTAATGTTTTCATTTATGTTATATGCTATTTGCACATATGATGGAAAACAATGGATGAAGATGTTGTAAAACCATGGACAGAATCAACGGATGTCTAAATGCATTTAAATTACTAGATGCATTAATGCATGATTATCAAATTATGCAATAACGAACAAGTGTGAATATACGCTAATATGCAACCAAGAATATGTGTTTATAATTAGTATAATAATCACTTAGTTTACTAATTTAATTATGTATACACGTTTATTTCTTAATGTAAAATATTACATATCTAACTCAAAATTTTTATAATGTGAATATGAACATATTTAGAAATGCGTTTATGCATATTGTTCATTATTGCACTAAAGCAACACGGTTGTTTTTGAACTTTAAATATATTTCTTGATGCATTAAAAGTTAGTACTAAAGCAGAATGAACAAAGTATCAAAATTTCCTCACATCAAATTAATTTCCACTTTATTAAAAAGTTCTTATGTGCAAATTAATACGTTCACGCATGAACTTATTGTCATTCACCACTTGATTTGACGTAAATCTAACAATGGACTCTTTAATCGTATTCTTCCATTTTACTTGTTCTAGTTTTTTTTCTTGATTTTTTTCAAGAATATACATTTCAAAAAGTTGTAGATCGTAGCCCATATAATATGAGTTGCAGTTGTGAATTTTCAATTGTTTTTCCGATCTTGCCCCTTTTATTGTTACATAGGTGGTTTTAAATGATGACAGTTTACTATTTTGCCCCTTTTATTTATAGTCATTGATCTAAATAATCTATGGTGTATATTGGTTCTTTTAGTTTTTTTACAAAAAATTAGTTCTCAATAGAATGAATCCACACACACACACACATATATATCTTTAGGAACAAATATGAGCCACATATTTAAGTCACATGTTATTTTCATCATTTTCTTAAAATGTTCGTAACTTTTTTTCACGACATTATTTTTTCAAAAAAATTTCACCATTAATTTCAGTATTTTTTATCTTTTCAACGCCTTCCATATTGATATACTTTTTTTTTAACAACCATCCACATGTTATTTACATATGTGTAAATCTGGTTATACACATATGTAATACCGGATTTACACATGTTTAAATCTGATATTACACATGTGTAAAACGTATTTCGTAAAAAAACGAGAGATTTTTTTATTTTTTATAAAAAATTTAATTTTTTTATGAAAGAGGAAACGAGGAAAACATTTTTGGGTGTTTATTTTTTTTATTTTTGTGCTATTTTTCATTTTATAATTATTTATATTATGTTTTTGTTAATTACCATTCTAGTGGCTCACATTGGTTCCTAAAGTTCTCACAAAAAAAGAGAGTTCTCATTTGATCTATCCCCTATATATATATATATATATATATATATATATATATATGTATATATGTATATATATATGTATATATATATATATATGTATATATATATATATATATATATATATATATGTATATATGTATGTATATATATATGTATATATATATATGTATATATATATATATATATATATGTATATATATATATGTATATATATATATGTGTATATATATATGTATATATATATATGTGTATATATATATGTGTATATATATATATATATATATATATATATATCTATGTATGTATGTATATAGAGGGAGGTTCTACTAAAAAATATATTTTACCTAAGAAGGCTAAGAAATGATCTTATCCTTTGATTTTTCAATCAATGGCTAAGATGCTAATGTTGGGAAAAAATATGAAAGAGTATTTTGGGTATGTAACCAATTTTGTTGACTTTTTTGAGATTGCCCCAATTTTTTTTAAACATTTATGACTTTTTCATACAAGATTTCTTTTTTAAAACAAATTGCACCATAAAATCAAGATTTTTTCCTCTTTAAATTGGGCATAGTATTGCTATATTTTAAAAAAAACAAACAAACGCTACGAAATTGTGTTGTATTTTAACGTTTTTGTGCTGTATTTCATAAAAACAACATAGAATTGTGCTGATTTGCGTCAAACAGCACGGTTTTTTTTTTATGTCAAACAACAACAAATTGTGTTGTTTTGCGTCAAACAGCATAGTTTTGTGTTGTATTGCATCTAACAACACATTTGTGTGTTGTTTTGTGTAACATGTTCTATGTTATTTTGCGTCAAAACAATAAAATATCATGCGTTGTTTTTATGATTTATTATGTTTCTATGAGACATCTCTAGGCTTTGGTTGTATTTTGATGTTAATTGTTGATAGGTTTTACGGGTGAAAAGAGTGTGTAAAAGAGATGTGCTATATTTTTTCAAAGGAGAAAGTGAATTAAATTAAATGTTTGATAGACCAAAATACCCTTTAACCCTATTTTCTAGTTTTACCATATATCACCACCTTATTTCTTCTTACTCTTCTTAGGCAAATATTATTTTTTATTTTAACCTCCTCTTATGTGTATAAAGGGATGTTCCACTAAAAATATATTTTGCCTAAGAATGCTAAGAAATGATCTTAGTTTTTTATTTCTCAATTAATGGATAAGATGATAATATTGAAAAAAAAAAGATAGAAGGGTATTTTGGGTATGTAACCATTTTTGTTGATTTTTTTTTATATTCCTTCAATTTTTTTTAAACGTTTATAACTTTTTCATACAAGATTCTTTTTTAAAACAAATTACACCATAAAATCAAGTATTTTTTCCTTTTTAAAATGAGTATAGTATTGCTATATGTTTTACAAAAAAATAAACGATTCAAAATTGTGTTGTATTTTAACTTTTTTATGCTGTATCTCATAAAAACAACATAAAATTGTGCTGATTTGCGTCAAACAGCACAAAATTGTGTTGTTTTGCGTCAAACAACACAAAACTATGCTGTTTTGCTTCAAACATCACACTTTTGTGCTGTATTGTGTCAAACAGTACAGTTTTGTGCTGTATTTCATCGAACAACATAGTTTTGTGGTGGTTTGCATCTAACATCATAGTTTTGTGCTGTTTTGCGTAACATGTTCTACGTTGTTTTGCGTCAAAATAATAAAATATCATGCCTTGTTTCTATGATTTATTATGTTTCTATGAGACATCTCTACGCTTTAGTTGTATTTTGATGTTAATTGTTGATAGGGTTTGGGGTTGAAAAGAGTGCGTAAAAAAGATGTTCTACATTTTTCAAAGGAGAAAGTGAATTAAATTAAATGTTTAATAGACCAAAATACCCTTTAACCCTATTTTTTAGTTTTGTCACGTCTCACCACCTCATTTCTTCTTACTCTTCTTAGGCAAATATTATTTTTTATATGAACCTCCTCCTATACAGATACATACATACATATATAGTATATACATACATACATACATATATATATATACATACATATATATATACATACATATATATATATATATACATATATATATATATATATATATATACACATATATATATACATATATATATACATATATATACATACATATATATATATATACATATATATATATATACACATATATATATAGGATTGACATCTTATGAGAACCCTTCATAATTGCAAAAACTCTTTAACCCTCTTATGAGACTTTGATTTATTATAAAAAATCCTAGATGCCATTTCAAGGGTTAATATCTGATCAAGGGTATGTAAGTAATTTACATCTTTTTTACTGTTGTACTTTTTATCAATTTTTTACTTCTATAGTTCTAGTGTCTATCTCTTTATATCACGATCAAGATAGGATCAACTCTTCATCATAACCAATGACTCCAACTCCCACCACCACCATCACGATACCACCTCCACCACCACCACCACTGATTTTTCATCTCTCTCTCTCTAACATCATCTTTTTGCAGATTCCATTTCAAGATCTTCCATCTTTCTTGAATTTTTTGCTCGATTCTTCTATCTTTCTTGAATTTTTTGCTCGATTCTTCTTCAGATATTCCATTTGAGGTATGTACAACAACCCTTTACTGTTAATTTTCTGTTTTAATGCATTCAAAGATGCGACTTTGGGGTAGAACCACCATCGCATCAGTGACCTGCACCTTCCTAAGTTTTTGTTGCGATCTCTTCATCTTCAACCTTTTTTTTGAAGTTAGAGGTGAATACATGAGTAAATCTCTCTCAAAACACAAACCTAAGTGGGTTTTTCCTCAAAAGAAGAAGAGGGTTTTTGTTAAAAATGAAGGAAACAAGAAAACCTAGAAGTGGGTTTTCCATCAAAAGTAAGTCTCTCTCTCAAAACAAAAACCAAATGGGTTTTCAATCTCTTTCTATCATATCTGAGGAGGATGATGCTAAGAAAACCCAGATCTGAAAAGATTGTTGATCTAGAAAACCCAAGTGTCTATTGTGTATATTAATTTTGAAGTCAAATAGTAGTAATATGTTTGATATCCAAGAAGAAATTGTAGTTCTGTCTTTTGAAACATGTGATCATTATTGTGGAGTTTATTTGTATTTTAATATTTTTTTAATGGGTTGAATGTTGTTGTGAATATTATGTGATTGAATTTATGTTTCTTTTATTAATTGGTATATAGGAATGGAGTTTGATGTAGTACAATCACATGAAGAGGGTGACTTACAAGGTTCAAATAAAATACATTGGTAATTAGGAGAAATCATGATGTCAATGACAATACAAATCCTTTGGGTAGCTAGAAGATGGTGCAAATGGAGCATCAGAAAGGTTCAATCTAAAATGGTTTTTAACAATATTAATGGTTAAAATGTGTTTTAGATGATAATCAAAGTGTTAAGTTGGTTAATTGTGAATTTTAAATGAAATAACAAATCTTAGGATTTAAACACATTTTATTAGGTTTTATATCTATTGGTTTTATTTGGTTTTATATTTATTGGTTTTATATATTATGTTTGCATCGATGTTATACCTTTTTACATCGATGCAATTCACTGTAGATAACTACAAATAAGATGTAATTCACTATAAATAATTACAAATATGTTGTCTTCTTATTTTGATGGTTGGATCGTTATGAGATGTTATGCTACTGATTCTTATCGTGTTACTTCATATGTTCTTAGTTTACATTGGTTTATAAAGTCTTAGGCTTTGTTAGTGTATATGTTTTGAGTTTGCAATGATTTTCAATAGTTTTATGGGGTATTTTCATGTTAGGTGTACTTATTTACCTGCAAAATACACAATGGTTTTATTATAGTGTTGAAATTCTATTGTAGTAGGTAGTTACATGCTGTAATGTTGTTACAGTGGTGTAGTTACACTGGTTTTATTTCGTTACATCGACTTCTAACTCAACCCCTTTTCACTTTCAATCATTTATCGACTAACCCGGAAATGAAAACTATCGATTTTGCAGGATGTTGTTGTTGAGTTTCTTGATTCAAGAACCACATATGTTCTTATTCTGTGAAGTTTTAGGGTGTTTTATATGATGAGTAAATTAATGTTGTTATGGGATATGGGATTTGTTAGAATAAATTTGGGTCATTTTGTTCCGCAGCTTGATGTTCTTACTTAATATTAGTTTACAACAATTTAGGTTATGTTAGTGCATCTAGTCTTGGTTTACATTGTTTACATTAAAAGAACATTAGTGGTGTAATTTCACTACAATAATGTAATTACAGTGATGTAGTTTTCTATTTTTAGTTCAGTTACGTTACAGTAATGTAATTACATTGGTGTTCTTCTTGTTACAGCGTAGTGTTTTTATTTTTGGTTTAATTACAGTGTTTAAGTTTTGTTACAGTGGTGTAGTTACGTGATATAATGTCGTTTGGTTATTAGGTTGTTATAATCATGGTATTACTGTTAGTTGGAGTGGTGTAATATTGGGTGTAGAAGTTTTTTTACAGTGGTACAATAATAGTGTAAGTATTTTGTTGCACCGGTATAATTTCGTTAAGTCCGGTAAAAAATACAAATATGGAAAGGTTATATGGGAACTAAAGAGAAAAATACGATGAATTTAATGATGCAATCTTTATAAAAAAATGTATGAAAAACCTATAAAGGTTTTAAAAACAAATGGATTTGAACCCATTTAAGGTTTTATTATTATTGTTTTTCGTATATTTTTATTTTATATAATTATTTATAACTAAGTACGTTGCACTTTGTTACATCACTCTAACATTGAAATTACATCAATACCATACATTTGTCTACAAGTTACAGTAATATAATACGTAATGTCCGAAACAAAAAAAATAAAAAATTTCGAGACTATATTCGAATTAAAGAGAAAAATGAGACGAAATTAATGATGTAATTATTATAAAAATATAACAATCTATTAAATGTTATATAAGTTATAAAAATAAAAGGGGTAAACCCTTTTTATAAAAATAGAAAAATAGGGTGAAGTAAAAGATGGTAGGTGGTGACATCATCATATTAAATCTGTGCATTTGACTTTTTTAAATAGTATGCAAAATGTCTAATATACCCTTTTCTATTAAAAAAAATTGATAACACATGGCATCATCTTATCATTTCAAAATTAGATCAATGGATCAAAATAAGTTAAAGGGTTCTTACAATAAGGTAGAGTTCTCGCTTGAACCTTATCATATATATATATATATATATATATATATATATATATATATATATATATGTGTGTGTGTGTGTGTGTGTGTGTGTGTGTGTAAGAAACCCACTGTAAATTTTGCATCGCGATGCCTAAGAACACGATCTAATAGATCGTTGTATCGAGTAGTTGGATCATAGTCTCTTACCATAAAAATGGCTGCATGCGCAGTAGCACCAACTATGAGAAATCCACCAATCCACATATGATGTGTGAACAATGACAGTTGTGTACCATAGTCAGTAGCTAGATATGGATAAGGGGGCATGGCATACATATGGTGAGCTACAACAATGGTTAAAGAGCCTAACATAGCTAGGTTAAGAGATAATTGAGCATGCCACGACATTGTTAGGATCTCATATAGTCCTTTATGGCCCTGGCCCGTAAATGGACCTTTATGATGGACCAACATCCAACCGAGAGAGGGGAGTCTTTAGAAGCAACAGAGGGACATCCGTGCTAAGAAGAAGGGACTGCAGCCCCAAGGTGTAGCATCAGTTCCAGACAACCACTCAAGTTCAAGTAAAGGCTTCTGTCCTAGGAAGAGAAAGGCTCGAAAGCCTAAAGCTATGATTTATACTTGCTCTCTACCTGAAGTGCATGTGGAAAAGCGGCGCTAATGCTTATTTTTTCTACGATAATCCAAACTGCAAGCTCCACGAGTCTGCTCGGAACCAGTCGATTCCTGAGCCATTCGTTCTCCCCTCTCGGTTGGCCTTTCCCAGCCACTAGAGCAAGTAAGAGAACCTACAGTGAATGAACTTAAAGAACCGCAGATTTTTACCGGATTGTACACCTTTGTGCCTGGCTATGTATATGGATGTGCATAAAGAAGGGACGGGGCATCTCTATCCTTTTTTAGGGGAAGAGAGAGGGAAGAAGCTGCAGCGGCACCTCACAAACTTCTTACTGGAGCAGTACTATAGGCATTTTCGAGTGTTTGGATGGTAGATCCAAGTCCATGGCCTATTTCGGGTTCACTCGGAGATTTGGCAACCACCATAGGAGGTGTGATGTACATGCACTCATTTCAAGGGGGTGCAACACTTCTCAGTTTGGGCCTAATCTTTATCCTACATACCATGTTCTTCGCAAGAATGAAACTCAAAGGAATTGACGAGGGCCCGCACAAGCGGTGGAGCATATGGTTTAATTCGATGCAAAGCGAAGAACCTTACCAGGGCTTGAAATGTCGTGAATCCTCTTGAAAGAGAGGGGTGCCTTCGGGAACAGTGGTGCATGGCTGTCGTCAACTCGTGCCGTAAGGTGTTGGGTTAAGTCCCGCAACGAGCGCAACCCTCGTGTTTAGTTGCCATCATTGAGTTTGGAAAATAAATACCAAACAAAGATGACAAGATCCTTATCAACTCATATTCCTTATTAGGTAACAGTTATTATGTTGGTATGAACTCTAATCAACAGTAAGCATTCACTTGTAGCAAATAATTATCGATAGAAAGTCTTTTGTTTAAATGTTTTTGAAACACCAATTCAAAGTACGCCCGTAATTGAATCGTTCGAAGAAGCAGACCTATAATGTTCTGATTGAAGGGTATTGTTTTATTTTCCGTCGTTAAATGGTAAAATATTCACCAAAAGTTAACATACTTTTAAGGGTAGAGGGGCAACTACACCAACCAATGAAAACATACCATATCAAATCATGGCACACCACATCATAAAACTTTGAGAGGCACTCATGCTGTTCCATGTCACAATTATTTTTTAAAAAGAACTTTATAAAATTTAAAAAGTTACAACCTAAAAATAAAAACTATTTGAAAATAAATAAACTAAAAAACAATAACTACATCTAATCTTTGCCATCCAAAACCGTGATATCCACATTCTTCGTAATGTATTCCACGAGATCAAATCTAAGCCTAAAACGCATGTTCTCATCGCTCCGAAATTACATTTCGTTCTCAACTGGAGTGGTCGGTTGGTCTCAATGTGCATAAGAGAAATAGTATCGCTGTCATTTTTTATAATCATATTATGGAGTATAATATACGTGTACATTTGATTTCTTATTTTTTGTATCTTCATTGCTCTAGTCGGCCGTGCAAGTACTTGCCATTTTGCTTTTATAATACCAAAAGGTCGTTCCACGTCTTTTCTTGCAGACTCTTGTACCTTTTTAAATTTCTTTTATTTGTACTTAAGAGAATAAGAGTATGATTTCACAAAAATTGACCAAGAATGATATATACCAACGGGTAGGTAGTAATCACATTTATATTCCATTAACATGAAATGGACATATGTGGCTGGTTCTGTGACGACCCTAAAAATAAGGTTAGACAAATTAAAATTTTAGGAATTATTATAAGTTAGTATCATAGTATACACAGTAGATCAAGAATTGCTAAGATGACTTTATTTGATAAGAATTGTTATCTATATGTTTTAGCATGTATAAGTATGTGTATATGTTTCTTTAACATGCATGCATGCATAATTATTTACGTATATATGTGTATATTTGGGATATGATCATGTAAGTGCACCATAAGATATCTAATACACAGGCAAAACTATTGTTAAGTGATGAACAAGATCAAAACTTAAAATAATTTTTAACAAAAGTCCACAGCGGACGTACAAAACTCCACAGCGGACGTATAAAAGTCCACAGCGGACGTATAAAAGTCCACAGCGGACGTATAACAGTCCACAACGGAAGTTTAAAGAACCCACAACGGACTTGTAAGGTTCCACAGCGGACTTGTAAGGTTCCACAGCGGACGTGTAAGGTTCCACAGCGGACGTGTAAGGTTTCACAGCGGACATGTAAGGCTCCACATTAGATGTATGAAGGGTTCACTGCAGATGTATAACAATAAACTTAAAAACTTAGGCTAATATTAGTCACGTGATTATTAAGGTGTTTACACAAACTAATCCAAATCAATAGATTATCGGAATACTTATTCGAAACTAATCATTAACTAAACACATAAACACATTAGCATAAGGAAATGACACCTATCCCCATTGCCACTCAACCCTCTCGGTAGTTTGACACACACATCTAACTTGGCACACATTAAGCCTACATAACACCTATCAAGGCTAAGTAATCATTACAAGCTACTAACACGCCCCTTATACTTCGACCGAACTTATCAACACCACCATCACCTTAGTACACCACCATTACAACCAACCTCTCTCTACTTCTCTCGGAACCATCACAAACCAAAAATAACCTTCTCACCTCCAACACCCCCTCTTTAAATAGGTTGTTTTAACACTAAAGAATCATCATCAACATCCTTTGAGGAATTATCCAAGTTCAAGAACACCATCCTTCAAGATTTGAACCCAAAGAGATTGAAGTCTTCATCAACTGTCCTTTTCACCTTTCTTTCAAAATTATAATCAAGGTTAGAATTATAAAACTCTACAATCAAAAAGTTTGTGAAAATTATGTAAGTGTACAACATGCAATTGAACCCTTATATATCATCAAAAACTAATTACAAATTTCATAAAAACTTTGATTTCCAACCAAAATCAGTAACTAAGAAAGTTTCAAAGGTGTTAATAAAAACAAAAGATTTAAATAAAGGGTTTAAAGATGTTAAACTAATTGATTATTATATGATTAACTAGGTTATACTATGTTGAATACTCAAATTGACTGTGATCGTGGGAATAAAAATCTAGAAAAATTTTATAATGATCTCTATAATATACTGAAGTTACAAAAATAAAATTCGTGAATTGGTTCCTTAATATGATTAGGTTTTATATTTTGGAACAATTAATAAAAAGAAAAATCAAAAAAATAATAGTAAAACTGTAGATAAATAATGAAAATTTTGCATAAAATGTGACATATTGTATAGAACATTCTGTGTGATTTTTAGAATTTTTAAAGATAAATAGCTATTTCTACTATTAACTCAAAATATAGTAAATATTGCAGAAAAATACCAATTAGGATATATGAACTAAAAATTTTATATGATAATCTTTGTATGAAGTTGTTGTTGCTTGTAAAATTTTATAAATTTTGGAGATTTTTAACTATTGTTTTCAAAAATTAAGTCTAAATAAAGGATATTTTTATTATTAGAATAAGAAATTGTTCTAACAGATAATTGTTTTCTAGGAAATATCTGATCAGTTGCTGAAACTAAAGTGAGTAACATAACCCCTTTTTATTTATAAGTTTTGGGGGAAAAAACATACTATGTGTTTTACTGTAGATGCTAACGTGAATAAGAATTTTGATAAGATACTGTCATTAATTGTCGTAAGTCACAACAACTAATTTGCATAAGGAACCGTCAAATAATGTAGGTAGCGCTACTTAGGAACATGTTTCCTGCACCGACCGGACACAGTTAAGATTGTCGAATAAGTGTCGTGACGTTATATTATTTGATTCTGTGATTTATATATGACAGTTATGAATCACTTTGCGTGTAAGTAGGTTTGGTTGTGGTCTTGTTTATGTTGCATCTGTAAGAAAATTTTGTTAAGTTATTAACTCTATGTTCTCACCAACTTTTGTTGACTATTTTGAGTATGCTTTTTCTGAGAATAGCATGTTTTATAATTTCATTTACACATTCAACTTGTTCAATGAATGGAATGAGTACGTAGGGCAGTTGTACGTTTGGCTGACAGTAGATTTGATGAATTTCAGCCTCTTTGTGGACGTTCACGTGCTAGGAAATGTTGAATCTTTTGTTGATGGGTGATAAGAACTAGTGTAATAGTCTCATGTGAGACAAATTTTGTAATATGATGTAATCCAACAATATATATATATATATATATGACTAATGAAAGTTTGGTTTATTTAACTGCTTTGAATGTATGTCTTTGTAATCAATGGGTTATGAGTCAAAAATCATACCCAAGTATCTCACGCTTCCGTCAGGATATGACAGTTTGGTATCAGAGCCATTGGTTATAGAGAATCAGGTATTATTAGTAAATGCATAGACTATAACCATAAGCTTATGTGGTAACTTTTAGTATGATTACATAAATAAAAATTTACTGATAAATTTTAAGAGAACATGTCTATGTTTAAACAATAGTGTATTATCTTATGAATAAACATGTGAGCTATACATGAATAATATTTAGTGCCTAGTTGATTAATTGTCTTGGCTAGTAAAGGTGTAGATTAAATTATGTAAAAAAATTTGCAGCTATGAGTACTTATAATTCTAATAGCTACCATGTTGAAACTGATTCCTCGGAACATTCGGACCCTAGCAACTATAAAGAAATAACACCAGAAATAGAGCCTCGGGACCACATAGAAATATCCCAACCAGAAACTAAAACCAATACGAAGCAGAAGTTTTTCGTCCGACGGGCACCCGTAACAATGGGAGGTTATACAATTATGACCCCAAGGAAGAGTGTACGGTGTGGTAAGAAGTTTTCAACTAATAAGGTTAAAGATCCAGAAAATAGAAACCCAGAAACCTTTCCCACGACATCTGACATGACACCCACAATTCAACCTGACAATTCTGAAACTGAAGAAAGAGGAATTAAGAGGCAAAGGTTGGAAGAATGTCAGATGGAAACTACCAACCAGATTCTTAAAAAAGTTAAGAAGATACAACGAGAAATTCGGATGATCCAAGCAGATGTCAAGGAAGTGAAGAAAAGGATGCAAAAGTATCTTCACTAGAATATGGAGCTAGGTTTGGGAAAAAAATTAGAAACATAGGAAACCCTATCTATTATGTGATTACTTTAAATATGTAGAATAAAAATATAATGAAATATTTTGTTATGACTATTAAATATTATATTATAGTTCGAGTAAAATTTTGTGATATTAGTATAATTGGTACGTAGTGAAATATGCCACCAAAGAAAAATACTCAGCATGTACAAAGAACAACACGTGCTGGACGACCAAGAACTAGGTCGGGAGAAGAAGCTCCGCTAGTAAATCTCACTGCAAATGAGAACGAAAGAATTTCTCAAATAGTGACTCAACAATTGGAAGCTGCAATACCTACGCTAGTAACTCAACTCCAACAGACCCTTAACTTTAGAGGTATACCGCCTAGAGAAAATAGACCAGGAAATGCCAACGGATTAGAGCACCATGAGGAAGAAGTTATAGACGGAGTTAGAAAAGGATGCTCTTATAAGACTTTTATGTCCTGTAAACCCCGAGACTTTGATGGAAAAGGTGGAGCAGTGCAAGCATTATGTTGGTTAGAGGAAATGGAGTTAGTATTAGATATCAGTGATTATGCTGATAATTGTAAGACTAGGTTTGCTTCACATTCTCTTAAAGGAGAAGCACAGTCTTGGTGGAAGATGGAAATCCAAACCAAAGGAAGAAATGCTATGAATAAATTAAGCTGGGAAGAATTTAGGAACCTAATAATTGAAAAATATTGTCCCTATAATGAAATAGAAAAGATGGAAGCGGAATTTTTGCACTAGAAATGAAGGGTGCTGCATATTAGGAATATACAGATAGATATAATGAGCTATCTAGATTGGTACCACATCAGGTGACATCGGAAACAAAAAGGATAGGAAGATATATCTGGGGTTTAGTACCACAAATAAGAGGATTGGTTAAATCTTCAATGCAAGACTTTTCATGATGCAGTGGCTTTAGCGTGAAGTTTGACTGATGAGATGATAAGGAATGGATCATTAGCTGATCCAAAAGTAGGAGAGAAAAGGAAATTGAACAACAACAACATAGGAAGGAAATTTGGAGGAAACTGGAATAAGAAGATAAACAGGAATCCGAAAAGAAACTTTATGGGAATTTCACAAGAAAGGAGGCCACAGACAGAAGGTCAACCATGGTGTAATACATGTAAAAGATACCATGATAGGAAATGTATGCTGGTAATATGTTATAATTGCAAGAAGAAGGGACATACATCAAGAGAATATAAGGGACCCGCAAATCCTAAGCCAATGTGTTACCGGTGTGGAAAAGAGAATCACCTTCACAATGAATGTCCGGAGCTAAAAAGGAAAACTCTAAGGAATAGGAATCCAGACAATGCGCATGGTCTAGCATTTGTACTTCAAGCTGAAGAAGCACGTCAGGAACCAGAAGTTATGACGGGTACATTCCTTATTAACGATCAATACGCATCTGTATTATTCGATACGGGAGCAACTCAAAGTTTTGTTTCAAATACATTTAAACCCTTACTTAGACTAGCATCCAAAAAACTGAAAAATAGGTATATGATAGAACTAGCTGATGGAAAAATGATAGAGGCTAGTGAAGTTATTCCTAATTGCAATTTGAATTTAGATAATCATTGTTTTAACATCGATCTGATCCATATTAAATTAGGAGGCTTTGATATTGTTGTGGGTATGGATTGGTTAAGTAAAAATCAGACAGAAATTATTTGTGGAAAGAGAATGATTAAAATTCCTTTGATTAAAGATAATAGAATTCTTTTCATATACGGTGAGAAACCTAGAGGTACTATAAAGATAGTCTCTTGTATGAAGGCTCAGAAATATTTGAAAAAGAAAAGTTTAGCATTTCTGGGCCATGTAGTTGATATGGAACCGATTAAGAAAAACTTAGAAGATGTTCTTATTGTTAGAGAATATCCATAAGTATTTCCTGATGAGTTACTAGGATTGCAGCCCCCTCGTCAAGTAGAATTCAAAATTGAATTAGTACCAGGGACTACATCTATTGCCAAGTCTCCGTATCGTTTGGCGCTATCAGAAATGAAGGAATTGATGAATCAATTACAAGATCTGTGGGATAAAGGATTCAAACGTCCTAGTGTTTCACCATGGGGAGCTCCAGTCTTGTTTGTGAAGAAGAAAGACGGAACCTTTAGGATGTGTATTGATTATAGAGAACTCAACAAAGTAACTATTAAGAATAGATACCCTCTCCCTCGAATAGATGACCTATTTGATCAATTGCAAGGATCGAGTTACTTTTCAAAAATTGACCTAAGGTCAGGATATCATCAGTTAAGAGTGCAAGATGAGGATGTACCTAAAACTACATTTAGAACACGATATGGTCATTATGAGTTCTTAGTGATGCCATTTGGGTTAACTAATGCTCCAGCAGTATTAAACCTTACTTGGATAACTTTGTCATAGTCTTTATAGATGACATTTTAATCTACTCCAAAAGTAAGGAGGAACAAGAGGAACACCTAAGGCTAACCTTGGAACTACTTCAGAGAGAAAAATTTCAAATTCTCAAAGTGTGAATTCTGGAAAAGAGAAGTACAATTCTTAAGACATGCGGTTAACTAAGAAGGAATTCAAGTCGACCCGGCAAAGATTGAAGCAATTAAGAAATAGGAAGCTCCGAAAACACCAACTGAAGTTCGTCAATTCTTAGGTTTGGCCGGTTATTATAGAAGGTTTAGAGAAAATTTTTTGCGAATAGCCCAACCCTTGACAGAATTAACTTAGAAAGATAAGCCATATGTTTGGGGAGAAAAACAAAATACTGCGTTTGAAATCCTGAAACATAAATTATGTAGTACTCCTATTTTAGCCATTCCAGATGGTATTGATGATTTTGTAGTATATTGTGACGCATCACATCAAGGTTACGGATGTGTTCTAATGCAATGAGATAAAGTAATTGTATATGCGTCTAGACAACTCAAAGGGAATGAAATGAATTATACTACTCATGATTTGGAATTAGGAGAAGTAGTATTTGCACTTAAGATTTGGAGACATTATCTATATGGAACCAAGTGCATAATTTATACAGACCATAAAAGTTTGCAATACATATTCGATCAAAAGATGTTAAATATGAGGCAAAGAAGATGGGTGGAATAACTGAGTGATTATGATTGCGAGATCAAGTATCACCCAGGCAAGGCAAAGCAAATGTAGTAGCAGATGCTTTAAGTAGGAAGGAAAGAATTAAGCCATTACGAGTTCGTGCTATGAGAATGGAGTTACACTCGGATTTAATAAGTCAAATTCGAGAAGCCCAACAAAAAGATGAATTGAAAAGTGTGATGGGGCAGAACGAATAACTAGAAGCTACGTCAGATGGAATCCTGAAATTTAGAGGAAGAATTTGGATTCCTGATAATGACATGCTTAGAGAAATTGTTCTAAAGGAAGCACACAAATTGAGATATTCAGTACATCCAGGAAACAATAAAATGTATAAAGATTTGAAAAATCAATACTAGTGGCCAGGTATGAAGAAATCCATCCCAAAATTTGTAGGAAAATGTAATACCTGCTCAAGAGTAAAAGATGAATATCAAAAACCCTCAGGATGTTTACAACAACCAGAAATCCCTGAGTGGAAATGGAACTAGATTACGATAGATTTTATAACCAAGTTACCCAGAACTTCAAGTGGTTATGACACAATATGGGTTATAGTTGACAAATTGACTAAGTCAGCTCACTTCTTGCCAATCAGAGAAGATTATAAAATAAAGAAGTTAGCAAGGATCTATATGAAAGAAATTGTGTCTAGACATGGAATACCAATTTCAATAATATCTGATAGAGATAATAGATTTACTTTAAGATTTTGGCAGACTTTACAAAAAGCATTAGGAACACAAATAAACATGAGTACATCATATCATCCACAAACAGATGGACAGAGTGAGAAAACAATCCAGACGTTGGAGGATATGTTGCGAGCTTGTGCATTAGATTTTGGTGGCAGTTGGGATGTACACTTACCTTTGATAGAATTTTTATATAACAATAGTTACAATGCCAGTATAGGGGCAGCTCCATTTGAAGCATTATACGAAAGGAAGTGTAGATCACCTCTATGTAGGAATGAAGTAGGGGATAGACAACTTACAGGACCAGAACTCATACAGGAAACATCTGATAAAATTTTTGAAATTAAAGACAGATTAAAAGCAGCACGGGATAGGCAGAAGAGTTATGTTGATAAAAGAAGAAAGCCATTAGAATTTCAGACTCGGGACAAAGTATATCTAAAAGTATCACCATCAGAAGGAGTTATTCGATTCGGAAGAAGGAATAAGTTAAACCCTAGGTATGTTGGTCCTTTTGAAATAATAGATAGAATTGGCCCTGTAACATACAAGTTAGACCTGCCTCAGGAGTTAAGTGAAGTACATAATACTTTCCATGTATCCAACTTGAAAAAATGTCTGATTGATGAGACGTTAAGGATACCAATAAAAGAAGTCAAAATAGATGAGAAACTTCATTTTGTGGAAGAACCAGTGGTAATTATGGATAAGGAAGTGAAAAGATTAAAGAGAAGTAAGATCCTAATAGTGAAGGTAAAATGGAATTCAAAACGAGGACCTGAATTCACATGGGAACGGGAAGATGAAATCAAAAGAAAATATCCATATTTATTTGAGGTTAAACTGAAAGAAAAGGAAAACTTATAAAGACAAACTCTCCATATCACCATATAGTAACAACAGATGAATTTCGGGGCGAAATTCTTGTTACAGGGGGAGAATGTGACGACCCTAAAAATAAGGTTAGACAAATTAAAATTTTGGGAATTATTATAAGTTAGTATCATAGTATACACAGTAGATCAAGAATTGCTAAGATGACTTTATTTGATAAGAATTGTTATCTATATGTTTTAGCATGTATAAGTATGTGTATATGTTTTTTTAACGTGCATGCATGCATAATTATTTACGTATATATGTGTATATTTGTGATATGATCATGTAAGTGCATCATAAGATATCTAATACACAAGTAAACTTACTATTAAGTGATAAGCAAGATCAAAACTTAAAATAATTTTTAACAAAAGTCCACAGCGGACGTATAAAAGTCCACAGCGGACGTATAACAGTCCACAACGGAAGTTTAAAGAACCCACAACGGACTTGTAAGGTTCCACAGCAGACTTGTAAGGTTCCACAGCGGACGTGTAAGGTTCCACAGCGGACGTGTAAGGTTTCACAGCGGACATGTAAGGCTCCATATTAGATGTATGAAGGGTTCACTGCAGATGTATAACAATAAACTTAAAAACATAGGCTAATATTAGTCACGTGATTATTAAGGTGTTTACACAAACTAATCCAAATCAATAGATTATCGGAATACTTATTCGAAACTAATCATTAACTAAACACATAAACACATTAGCATAAGGAAATGACACCTATCCCCATTGCCACTCAACCCTCTCGGTAGTTTGACACACACATCTAACTTGGCACACATTAAGCCTACATAACACCTTATCAAGGCTAAGTAATCATTACAAGCTACTAACACGCCCCTTATACTTCGACCGAACTTATCAACACCACCATCACCTTAGTACACCACCACTACAACCCACCTCTCTCTACTTCTCTCAGCAACCATCACAAACCAAAAATAACCTTCTCACCTCCAACACCCCCTCTTTATCTAGGTTGTTTTAACACTAAAGAATCATCATCAACATCCTTTGAGGAATTATCCAAGTTCAAGAACACCATCCTTCAAGATTTGAACCCAAGGAGATTGAAGTCTTCATCGACCGTCTTTTCATCTTTCTTTCAAAATTATAATTAAGGTTAGAATTATGAAACTCTACAACTAAAAAGTTTGTGAAAATTATGTAAGTGTACAACATACAATTGAACCCTTATATATCATCAAAAACTAATTATAAATTTCATAAAAACTTTAATTTCCAACCAAAATAAGTAACTAAGAAAGTTTCAAAGGTGTTAATAAAAACAAAAGATTTAAATAAAGGGTTTAAAGATATTAAACTAATTGATTATTACATGATTAACTAGGCTATACTATGTTGAATACTCAAATTGACTGTGATTGTGGGAATAAAAATGTGGAAAAAATTTATAATGATCTCTATAATATACTGAAGTTACAGAATAAAATTCGTGAATTGGTTCCTTAATATGATTAAGTTTTATATTTTAGAACAATTAATAAGAAGAAAAATCAAAAAATAATAGTAAAACAGTAGATAAACCATGAAAATTTTATATAAAATGTGACATATTGTGTAGAACATTATGTGTGATTTTTAAAATTTTTAGAGATAAATAGTTATTTCTACTATTAATTCGAAATATTGTAAAAATTGTAGAAAAATACCAATAAGGATATATGAACTAAAAATTTATATGATAATCTTTGTATGAAGTTGCTGTTGCTTGTAAAATTTTATAAATTTTGGAGATTTTTAACTACTGTTTTCAAAAATTAAGTCTAAATAAAGGATATTTTTTATTATTAGAATAAGAAATTGTTCTAACAGATAATTATTTTCTAGGAAATATTTGATCGTTGCTGAAACTAAAGTGAGTAACATAACCCTTTTTATTTATAAGTTTTGGGGGAAAAAGCATACTATGTATTTTACTGTAGATGCTAACGTGAATAAGAATTTTGATAAGATACTGTCATTAATTGTCGTAAGTCACAACCATTAATTTGCATAAGGAACCGTCAAATAATGTAGGTAGCGCTACTTAGAAACATGTTTCCTGCACCGACCGGACACAGTTAAGATTGTCGAATAAGTGTCGTGACGTTATATTATTTGATTCTGTGATTTATATATGACAGTTATGAATCACTTTGCGTGTAAGTAGGTTTGGTTGTGGTCTTGTTTATGTTGCATCTGTAAGAAAATTTTGTTAAGTTATTAACTCTATGTTCTCACCAACTTTTGTTGACTGTTTTGAGTATGCTTTTTCTGAGAATAGCATGTTTTATAATTTCATTTACACATTCAACTTGTTCAATGAATGGCATGAGTACGTAGGGCAGTTGTACGTTTGGCTGACAGTAGATTTGATGAATTTCAGCCTCTTTGTGGACGTTCACGTGCTAGGAAATGTTGAATCTTTTGTTGATGGGTGATAAGAACTAGTGTAATAGTCTCATGTGAGACAAATTTTGTAATATGATATATATATGACTAATGAAAGTTTGGTTTATTTAACTGCTTTGAATGTATGTCTTTGTAATCAATGGGTTATGAGCCAAAAGTCACACCCAAGTATCTCACGCTTCCGTCGGGATGTGACAGGTTCCATTCAATTTTGGTGAGAAGTGTGAAGATTGATGGAGAATATTGATGTCGTTGTTAGAACCGGCTACACCAAAATAAACATGCCAAAACCATAAATCTTATGATGCCACAGCTTTGAGAATAACCATTGGACCATCATGATCACCTTAACAATATTTCCCTCGCAAATGCGTAGGACAATTTCTTCATTCCCAATAAGTGTAATCAATGCTACCGAGCATTCCCGGAATGCCATGTCTATAGTGATGTGCATTCGTACAATAATACAATGTCATGGCTAGTGTGTCTTCGTAAAAATTTATCATGCATGTAAAATAATAATAATAGCATTGCAAAAATATTCAAGACACTCACATGATGTCCTAGCATACATAGCTAAACATTCATCATGTGTCGGGTGAATTACCAGTTGCAAGTTGACATGTTTGCCGAAGTGCGTTTTTGTATAGTCGTGAAACTTTATTTCCACCTTCCATCAAACCCTTCTTTAACCCACAGAAAGATGTTGCATATATCTTCAACAATCCGTATAAATAAATCTCAAGTCAACCAAAACATATTTCTTAAACATCCCGCCTTTGTATTTTGGGTCCTCCCCAAAATAATCGTTCATAAGAATGTTATTAGTGCAAGCACGATCACGTTTCAAGTTCCTTTTCTCAAACTTTTAGCCTCGTCGACATGTTCGTCAAGAAAGCTAAAAAATTTAAAGAGGGAATATAAAATCGACATGACATTTTTGTAGAGTTGGAAATGAGTATAGGAAATGTTTGATATTGGTATATAAATTTTATGGTAATTGTTTGATATTTATAGTTGGTGTATTAATTTTGTGGTAATTGTTTGAATTTCTTTTTAAAAACCAGCCATTGAGGGTGGGGTGTGGGGAGGGGGGCGGCTAACGGCTACTTGTAATAGTCAAAAGGGGGTGAATGTCACGGCGAGTGTGTGCCATGAAAAGGAGAAAACATGGCGTGAAGGGGGTTGTCGGCGTTGTTCCAGCCCAGCGCCTGGCCTCGTTGAGGGCTTACGGTGCTTGCACCCCCTTCGCCCTGACGGTCACCCATCCCAAAAACATTTTTTCCAAAAAATATTAGATTGAGTGAAAAACAAAACCGTAGATGTAATTTCTAAAAACTATACACACTTGTGTATTGAATACTTTCAAGTATTTGATAACTTATCGAGTAAATACCGAGTAACTGTAAAATATCAAATTTACACCTTCCATAATATCAGATTGATAAATACAAGAATATTAATTTTAATATAATAATACAACTTGATCGCTATAATAAACTTTCAATCATTTTAGGTTTTGGTCCAATAAGTTTTAATCTTTTACACTGAATTTATTAAAATAACATTACTATTATTATTTAAATACAATAAGTTTTGTGTCCAATCATTTTAGTATCGTGGCAAACCGAACCGATTATGAGAGAAAAAAATTATTTCCGGTATTGCTATTTCTAAAACCCGATTTCGGTATTCATTATTATGGTTTTCGATCTCGGTAACAACATACTCCCCGCATAGCGTAAGGAAAAACCGAAAAAACTCGAACCGCGTAGCGTGGGGGAGAAATACTAGTTGTTTTAAAAAGGTAAATTAATTATTATAATACTAAGAGTTAATTACATAAATAGTCCCTGTGGTTTATACAAAATAACAAGTTTAGCTACTAAGATTTTTTGTAACAAGTTGGGGTATTGTGTTTTAAATTTTGTAACGAGTTAAGGTACTAAGACTAACAAACGTTAGTTAGTCTGTTAAATTTAAATGAAATGACTAAAATACCTTTCGAGGGACTATTTTTGTAATTATATATTTTCATTTATCCAGGGACCATTAGTGTAATTACATATAACTTTTAAAAAACCCAACCCCCTTTCCTCGTTAGCCACCATCATCGCCATCTACCCACTACCACCGCCATCTACCCACTTCACCACCATCCAACCCTTCTGCCCACTGGCCACCATCGAACACACATGAAATCACCACCATCTAACCATAGTATCCACCATCATCGAATCATCACCACCATCGCAACATTACTATCATCATCACCGTTACCATATCAAAACCATCACTTGCATCATCACCACCATCGCAACATCACCATCACTATCATCCCCACCTCCACCATCACACCATCAGCATCATCTCATCAAATCCCTCATCCCTTTCTTTTGTTAACCAAAATTTAAAAAAAAAAACCCTAAATTTAGGGTGTTCGTTGGTCGTGAGGCAATTGGGTTCAAATCTTAATTAAGATATTTAGTGGTACATGGTGGCTAGATGGCGGTGATGGTGACAATAGGTATATGGTGGTGACGGCTGGTACGGGGCAGCTGATTTGGGTATAGGGTTTTATAGTGGAAAGGGAAGGAGGATTTGGTGATAATGCTCGATGGTGATGATGATGCTCAATGGTGACGATGATGATGGTACTAGAGATGGGTTGCTATGGCATGAGAGGGTATGGGTGCGATGGTGACCGGCGGTGATGGCCGACGGTGGTGAACGACGTTGATGGTCGGCGGTAGTGATGGTGAAAATATTATCGTGCATATGTAATTTAATATATATTCACACACATATATATATATATACATATATATATATATATATATATATATATATATATATGGTATATGTATTATATATATTGTGTGTGTGTGTGTGTGTGTGTGTGTGTATTTAGAGAGTTATATATAAATATATATTATTTTAAGTAAATTATACAATTAGTCCCTTTAATTTACATAAATGGTCTTAGAATGTGAAAAGACCAAAATACCCTTATTTTTAACAGAAAATCTAGCGTCTGTTAGTGTTAATACTCAAAATTGTTACTAAATTAAAATTGAGTACTCAAACATATTACTTTTTTGCTTAGTACAGATCCTGTTATTTTTTATAAACCACATGAACCATTTATGTAATTAACTCTAATACTAATTACCAAGCGGTTTGTGGATTTTGAGTTGTACCTAAGTTTTAGTGGATTATACCCATTTTTGTTTTTTTTTTTTATTTTCTTACTTTTGACCTCATACTTTTATATCTTTTACAACTCAACCCCAAAAATTTTTCACTTTTAACTTTGGTTCCCTATACTTTTCAGTTTTTACAAAATTTTCGTTTTACGTCTCGGTTTAAATTTTACAAATTAACACGCCGCAACGTGTGCATGTGATTCAACGTTTTTACGCCTATTTTTTTCCTGTTTAACAGCCCCGTCACAACATGTGGTTCTCAAATCGACTTGGTTATTATTTTCATTGTTTAACGTTTCACGCGCAGGGTTCGACGTTTGTACGTCTACTTTTCGTTCAGTTTTATTTTTCCCGTTTATATTATTTTTGTAATGAACTTTTTCAACGTTGATGATCGCTGATGATAATGTGAAATTAATGTTACTTGACATGGTTTTAAACTTTCCGTCTTCACATAGTGCATAATACTAGTTATTAATTAATTTGAAAATGGGAAACACAAAATTAAAAAAAAAATGTCTGCAAGTAGTTAACTTTGGAGAAGACTATTTCTTGATCCCCATTCACCTGTCCAAATCATACCCAATTACTCGTGTTGAGCAATCTTCCCAATTCTCCGTCTTTAGCACTCTTCTCCATTCTTCTGCTATAAAAGCTTTGCAGACATCATTTCAATAAACAAACAAGAAGCCAAAGATCAATGGGACAAGGAGAGGGTTCTGGCTCAAACCCCCATCATGAACTTTGGTACAAGATTGGTACTCTCCCCTTTCCTTTTCTTCAATTGATATTCAAAAGCTTCAGTTAAATGGTCTTAATCACATTATTGATTTGTGTTGATGATTCTATGATGTATTCTTGATTAAAATCTTGATTCTTGAAGATTTATGGGTTTCTTCGTGATAATCAAATAAAAATTCATTTTGCTCTGATGGGCATTCATCAGTAGTAGTAATTTTCAGGCAATTCAGTTTTTTTCCCCTTTTTTGTGACCATTGATTGATTTAGGGGTGTTTAAATGGGAGTTCTCAAAGAAATTATTGCAACTCTGAAGAATCAAGAAAACAAAATGAGGATCATTTAGTTATTTAGGCTGCATATCCAAACAACCCCCTTATTATTTTGCAGAGTTTGTAATTTAAGTACTTAAATAGGGGAAAAAAACAAGTGTTACCGGGCTCATTAACCGGCCTACGCCTGGCCGCCCCAGCCAAAGACGCTAGAGGCAATGCGGGCTATACAGCGTTAGAGGTAGCCAGGCGCGGTGTTCAAACTACTATCTCTGTCTCACAATTCACACAACACTACTTACCTAGGCCTCTAACGCTATGTGTGCTGGCCACCAAAAGATGCACCCAAGGAGGATCGAACCCGTGTCTCCTAGGAGACATCCATGCATCCTACGGCTGGGCCATCTATGTGATGGTTATTTATGTAGTTATATGCTAAATATTGTGGAATGGAATATTTGATGACAGATGAACAAGGTGTGGATGGTGAAGGACCTGATATGGAGTCTCTTGCAGATGACTTTAAGTCTTTACTCATTGGTGATGAGGAGAAGCCTGAACATTATGATTATTATTATGGACCTTTAATGTGGTATTGTGTTCTGATCAGTCGGTGTCATCGTGTTTCAGTGCCTTCAAATTCTAAATGTTCGGATGTTGAATTGTTGGAGATACATTCAGACATCGAATTCTCTTCATTTGAAAAGCAGGGATGGTGTACAATTACAAGAAATTCAACAATGCAAAATAAGAGGTACTTAATTACTAAATTTGGTTGTATACACAATTACACCTTTATTCGTAGATGTCGTGCTTGCTACTTAGTCTTAGGTTTACCTTTAGGCGTAGGTGTAACCATGGTTTTAAAAAACGTTCGAGGCGTACGCCTGGAGGCGCGCCTCGAGGCGTACGCCTCGAGGCGCCTCGAGGCGAGTAAGAAATCGTACTTGAAGCGGCGCCTCATAGGGCTCGGATGAGATGTACGCCTCTTAGGGCGAGGCAGTTCGTGAGGCGGTGAGGCGGGTGAGGCGGGAGTGAGGCGGACTTGTTGAGTTTTGCTGTTAGTTTGTGGGTATGTTTGTGCAGAATAATTTATGTATTGTTAAGTGTAAACATTGATCTTTGTGCAGCTTTTATCATGTTTTTATCATGTTTTTGCTGGTAGAATACTAGTATGATGTCAATTTGATGGTAGTATAGAAGTTTTTGTGCGGAATGATTTTGTAAATGGACTTGTTGGTAGTATGGTGTAAATGAAGGGACTAAAATTAGATCAAATTTGGGTTTAGTCAATTTCTGTGCAGAATGATCTTATATTGTGCATAATGTTTGGGACTGAATATTAGGTCAATAATTTGTCAATTTGGGATTGAAACTAGGTCAATTTAGGGCTGAAACTAGTCTTATTTAACATCCCGTGAATTGTTTGCAAGTTAGCTAATCAATATCTTGATATTTATAAAGAATAGTATGTGATTAGATAAATCATGCTTATTTTTTTTAAAGATATATAATTTTTATATTTATTTATTATTTCCTCCTCGGGCTTACGCCTCGGTTCGCCTCGAGGCTTACGCCTCGTGAGGCGAAGGGAAAACGCCTCGAGGCTCGATTCCGTTTTTTTAAACCTTGGGTGTAACTTTAGTCGTAGGTGTTTCTTTAGTTTTTAGGCGTGCCTTTAATTTAGGTATGTCTTTAGTTTTTAGGTGTGCTTTTAGTCTTAGGTGTGCATACGGGTAGAGGTAAGGTTTGCCCACATCTCACCTCCCTAACTCTATTGTATAAGTGGGATTTTTGCTGGATATGTTTGTTTGGTTGTTTACACTTTACACAAAACTTTTACCATTAAACAAGTTTCTTGCCTATGTGGAGTTAAATGAAAGAGATCTTCTCTCTATTCACAACTATATTCTACAAATTATTAAATATACTTTAAAACACAAAATGCACACGATTAATGCATATTGTACAACTGAAATTGCATGACTCAAATTGTATGACACGTGCTCTGTGATTTTGATTTGGGTTGATTTGAGCAACTTTTGTTTGCACACAATTAATGCATATTGTACAACTGAAATTGCATGACTCAAATTGTATGCCAATGTGCTTCTCTAGGTTTGATTTGGACAACTTTTGTCTCAAAGTTTAATTATTATTTTATTATTATAATTGTTTTTTATTAAAGTTTTTTTCTGCTATAACTTTAAAAATATAAAGCTTTTTTAAATTCCTAATACAACGTTACAACATGCTTATTTTTATTTACGTTCAGGCATAAGTTTCATTCGAAACCGATCTGGATCAAATATAATATATTTTCAAATTTTTTTTCACAACAAGGTAATGTTTTTAGAAATTTTGAATATAGCGTTGCAACGTAACTAACTTTAACTATTTTCAATATAAACTTTATTTAAATCAAGTCTCACAACGTTCAGCCGAAACCCGTGGTCCAATTATAATATATTTTTCGTTCTTATAAAACTATCATAATTGTTTTTAATATGATGAATATACCTTTACCATTCGCTAATTTCTACCTATATTTCAATATAAATTTTATCTGAGTCGGCGCAACGCGCGGATTGAACACTAGTTAGAGATAAAAAGGCTTATTTTTGCTAGTTTTCAATAAATGTTAACCATCTTGTAGGCATAGACTAAATGTGGTGAATACAACCCATTTACTTATGAGCAGGTAGGATGATTCTTTGTTCCATCTCAAATGGGTCAAAACAAACTCAAAGGGGAAATAAGGTCAAACAGGTTGAAAGTTGCCCGAGTATATTTTAAACGCATACAAATAGTAATCGTTTTATTCAAGTTACCCTCGATCAATATTAAAAATAACTCATTTCAATCCAGCCCACCTGACCTGCCCATGTTTGCACTTTCATGAATGAAAGTCTTGTAACTGATATCAACTGCTATTTACTGGACCTCAGATATACTATTCTTCGCTTATGCAGTTCAAATGTGGATTTTGCTGATGGGACTGATGTTCCAACTGAAGATACAATCATCTCGGGCCCTGTTTCTGATGGTATAGAAACTTAACACTAGTGTTTTTTTAATACATTTTGGAAATGATGGCCTCTGACTGTAAACCTATTGGAATAGGCTATTTGAGTTACAGATTTAAGATGATGCCAATAAATGAATCTTCCAAGGAGGTGTTCAAGGTAAAAAAATCATTTGTGAATATAAATCATTTGTAAACAAAATTCAGATTATTGCATGAAAATATATTTTATTTATATGACAGATTTCTTTAGATTTGGAGCATGTAAAATGCGGCATATGTTTAAATATTTGGCATGATGCTGTCACAGTTGCCCCTTGTCTCCACAACTTTTGGTATGCAATGCATACATGAAATTTTTCTTGATGATTTTATTTTTTTTGTAAAAAATTTTTTTTAGTAAATTCTCTTTTTTTTCTTGTCATTTATAGCAAAGGATGTTTCTCAGGGTGGGTGAGAAGGTCACAAAAGAAACATGCAAGTGTTCTTTGTCCCCGTTGCATATCGGATGTACAATTTGTGAAGGGAAACCATTTCCTACGTAGGATTGAAGAGGTATCTTCCATGTAATCACTTAATGCGCGTCTTAATGTCCAGCGTTTAAATCCAAAAATATTTATACTTATTTTGCAGGAAATACGACAAAGTGAGTCTTACCTAAGGCGTAGTGATGAAGAACTTGCTGTTGTAAACTCCAATGAGTTAATAAAATCACTTCCTGTGAGTTAAATAACTCATTACGTCATGCATTTAACTATTTATCATCATACGTTTTCTGATCTTGTAAACAATCTTTATCGTTTCTGTTGTTGATGAATTTCATGATATTTAGGTCATTAACTACAGAAAGAAGCCTAGAAGCAAGAGGTCACGTAAATGTTCAATGCCAGAAGAAGATAATTATGGCGCGGATCTTTCATGTGCTCAATGTAGTAACTCACTAGTTTCTTTGAGTAAAATAAATATGTATTATCCCTTTTTTTAAATAAATTGATGATTTTACTTTTAGTTCACAAAATGTCAGTCCTTTTTACCAAAAAATGTTGTTTCGGCTGTTCTATCACTCAGGCACAGAGTATGGAGGGTTTCAGTGCAACCAGAACATGGTGCATCTGCCATGTCATGCATGTGGAGGAATGATGCCTTCTAGAACCAATATAGATGTACCACAACACTGTGAGTGATCAAAATATTCATATACTTGCTTTTGACCGATATAAAATAAACGAGTATCTTTGGTTATTTTTAGTGTGCATAAATACATAAAACCAATATATGTGAACCACAACACTGTGAGTGGTCAACATATTCATTGACTCATCTCTTACCCATTTAATACAAATGAGTTGATCCGGTTATCTTAAACATGTTCAAATGCATAAAACCTTCAAAATTGCCTTACTAATAACATAGTTTTGTAATCATATTTAAAGCATTAGTTATTCACTAATTTCCAAAACTCAGAAAAAGAATCAAGTGTTTATCCATCTTGACACATACCAAAGATTTCACTTTTTTAATCGTTTACCAACATGTCAAATGAAGTATCCTGAAGTGTTATTGTTTAAGGATCATTCAACGGTTATCTTAATTTGGCAGGCATGGGGTGTGATAGAGCATTTTGTAGCGCTTATCATATGTGCGCTCTTAAGCCAGTAAGCTATTCATATTATCCGCTATTTTTCAGTTAATCTTTTCTGTTGTAATTATGAAACAAATTATCCAAACTAAATATGAAAACGCTTGACAGATTGGAGAAAGGAGTATTACAAAAATTCCTTTTCTGGCACACGAATGGAACCGACATGAACAAGAGGTATGAAAATATACACTTCTACTCCCTAAAAATGCCTGATTTGACAATAGTTACCTCCAATTTTCAGATCACTGAAAGATGTATACAGCAGATGGGGAAAACACTCCAAGATGTTGTGTATGAATGGGTTACAAAATTAGATAATCGAGAAATAGGTAGAAGATAGCGCCTTCTACATTTAAGTTTAAGATATTATGTCTATCATCATCTCGCCATAATATAATTAGGCATTTTAGATCTAACGTTATGGTGAGCTTAATGCATGAACGGTGCAGATCTTACGAGGATGCCACTGAATTTTGGAGAGATGATCAATTCTGAAACACATATTTGCAAGTATGTTTCATGAGCTTGCAGATTATCAATAGTCAAACTCTCCAGTTTTTAGCATATCTGACTGTTTTAATTGCTGTTTTGTGTAGTGAGTGCTATGATCAGCTAGTCTCTTTCTTCTTGTACCGGTTCCGGATCTGCTTGCCAAAATATGTACGCGTGTCAACACTTCAACCACTTTTAAATTTCTCTTCCTGTTCATAACCTTAAGCGTATACACTTTCACTTTTAAGGTCAAACAGATTAATTTATCACTTCAAGATTGATATACAATCTTCACATTTTCACGAAAACCTCGATGTCGACATGCTAAACTCATAACAGGCACCGTACATTAGTAAAAACTAGTTTAATCCTGTATCTCAAGGCATGTCAATCATGGCCTTAGAAGTAATTTGTTTGACCTTAAAAAGTCAAATGACCTGTATCATGATGATTCAAAATGTCAAGTGCTTAGTACTTTATTACTAGTGATTAATAATGCCGTTTTTGCCCTCTTAGCATCTACCTCAGGATGCAGCGCAAAGGGAAGATTGTTGGTATGGCTACAGTTGTCGAACACAGAAACATAATGGCGACCATGCTCGTAAAAGGAATCATGTTTGTCCTCCAACCAAGCGCGATATTGAAAATTAGCTGCAGCTTGATCTTTTCACACTTATGTCTTTATTTTGAATCAATATGTTGGTAACAAGATTAATACTTGTGAAGGTTTGAATAATGAGGTGCTTGTTGATGAATTTGGGCTTGTAATATCTGTTTCTGCCCACTTTGTAATAAAAATATTATGTATGTGAATCTACATGTGATATGGTGTCTTGTATCACATTAGTATGTTTGATCATAAAAAGTCTAGCATACAACTGCAAGTACAAATAGATACGTTTAGTCTTGGTCGCGTATAAGTTATAATAAACTTTATATATGGGTGTCAAAGATGTCCGGGTTTTGTAGGATTTGATTTGATAGGTTGAATTGTTCAATTTGAACATGACCCATATATTTATTTGTGTGAAATAAATGAACTCCGCTCCGATCATACTTAAAATTGTGTATCCGAACACGATTCGTTTAACTCATTTATTTAAACACGTCAAACAAGTTAAAGATAGTAATAAGGTAGCAAACGAGTTAGTTGATTGTAATAAATGAGTCGTAAATAGATAAACTGATCAATATGTCTAGGCCTGGCAAAGGAGACCCGTGTATTAAGTTTTGGGTCATTTTGGGTAATTTTTATGTCATGTCAAGTTACTTTGGGTTTTAGACAAACTCATCAGCGGGTCAAAATATTGATTCAATGGGCTGAAGAAAAACACTTGTGGGTCAGGATGGGTTGAGTGAAATAAGCTACGGATCAAGATGGGTGGTGTTTTCTTTCCTCGTCAATAACCTTGGTATCCAATTTGGTCCAATGGTGATTTCTACAACCTCGACATCTTCGACTCCAATCAGCAGTCTTCAAGTTTGTTCGCAAATTTCTACTATCAATCGTGACGACGACAAATCGCGGACCACAAACGCAGTTGTAGAGAGTTTTTATATCTCAAAGGAAGGAACGGATTCGGAGCTTGTTCAGCTAATTCGTGAACCATAATCATCATTGAAAACCACCGGTTTCATCGTGATTGCCCTTAGTTTCATAACCACAATCATCACACGTGTTAATTCAATAAGTTTGCAATTTGGGTCGAATTGTAGGATTATTGGAGTTAGCGGAAGTGGTGATAGAATTGCTAGAAAAAAGGTAGATCAAGAACAAATAGATGAAGTAACACTTGCCTTTGATATCATGGAAGACCAAGTTAGTTCCGATTGCTTCAAACAAGTAACACATAGTGTGTTGTGATTGAATCTAGCAAAGGGTATGAAGAAGATCGAGAATACTGAAATTGATTACTGAATTGAAGATTGAAGATGATTGGAGTTGGTAGTGAAATTAAGGCATAAATCATAATTTTATTGTGTTGAGTATTGCTCTTGGAAAGCTCGTTATTACTAATTTATTGCACTATTTCATTGAGTGTTTAATCCATACCCATTCTGACCCGTACCCATCCTGACCCATATCCATGTTGACCCATACCCATCCTGACCTCTTTTTTTAATCAATCCATTCTAACCCGAACCCATCCTAACCCGAACCCATTCTGACCCGTCAGCCAACCCAATCCAACCCGCTTATTTTGCCACCTTTAAATATGTCTAGTTAAACAAGTTAATGAATCAATCTTTAAGTAAATGAGTAATCAAACCAACCTTATGATTTGTATCATTAAACATGTCAACTCAAGCACAAAAGTTCTATATGACAACAAAAATCATAATTATTTTCATTTCGTGCTGGAAATCTTTACTGTTCGGATTGTATGAGTGAAATTTAGTTGTTCATGTCTCAAACCAGATCAAAACGACATCATTTGAGGTAGTTCCAGAAAAAGAAACAAAACAAGATACACAAAAAGCTTCTGGAAACATCTTTTCTATAACTATAAAAACCCTAATCTTTTCTAGGGTTTTGTTATCCTTCCCGTTTTCATTCGATACTCCCACTGCAACCACATCATCTCTTCCCTCAAGGTATGTAAAATCAATTTCATCCAACTTTGAACAATAGGATTTCAATCGTATAATAATCCAATCGCATAAAGTTTACACTTTGCTACATGATTATTGAGGATTTAACGACTGAATTCTTTCAATTCTTGTGTGGATTTCTTTAGCTGTAGGCAATGGCAGCTGCTCAATTGACATCGACATGTTTTCTTCCGTCGTTTGAAGGTCTGAGGTCTTCAACGTCCAAAGTTCCATCGGTTGTGGTGTCTTTGCCGTTTAGAAGCTTGACACTTAGGTCTACCCGTGGGCTAGTTGTTAAATCTGCGACAACTGTTGCTCCAAAGGTTAAATTTTGCACCATTTTATTGATTTTTCAAGCTAATTGCTTATGCATCTTGGTTTTTGTTTTATTACACAAAACATGGTTATATTGTACTTTTCTAATCCAGGATTAGACACTGGTTTATACAATTTCAAGATAGAAATAGCATTACTTGAACATTTACAACTAGCATTACAAGAATAATGTCCGTGTTAAGTTTGAATATTGGATGCAATTTCATGTTTCAAGGATATCAAGTTTCACATTATAGATTGGATGTTGCTTTGTTTGGAAAATTACTGTTTGATCAGCATTGCAGTCTGTCTTTTGAGAAAATCTTGATATGGCAGCCCTGATAAGTTTGCTATTTGTATTGTTAAGAGAAAGGTTCAATACAGAACCAATATTAAGTAGAGAATCGCATAAACACTTTTCAACTAGTTGTGATACATAAGATGATTATGTAACTGCTAAACCCTACCCCACTGTATTTTTATTGTATCTGCCAAGCAATTGGCCGTCACATACAAGTGTATTATGTGGTTTTTGTGTTTCTCTGGTTATAATTTGTTTATATTCAATGTGCCACATATTTATGAATCACAAATGACTGTTAGTTTGGTGGCATTTTGTTTTGCTGCTTCTTCATTTGCAGACGGGTTGTCACCGCCTTGTTTTGGGTTGTAAGCATAATCATGTGTTACTCTATGTTCTCTTGTGAATCATCTTTTTTATTGTTATCTTTACAGATGTATAGACTCGCTTGATTAATTCTGGTTCATGAATTTTCTAATCTATGTGATATTTGTTTCATTCTGCAGTACACTTCATTGAAACCATTGGGTGATAGAGTGTTGGTTAAAATCAAGGCTGCAGAGGAGAAGACAGTAGGCGGCATACTGCTGCCATCAACAGCACAGACAAAACCTCAAGGTGGTGAGGTTGTTGCTGTTGGAGAAGGTAGGACAATTGGTGATAAAAAGGTGGACATTGGTGTGCAGGTAATTATTTGATTGAAGCAGTCAATGTTTGGACGCATATATTAGATAATAACAATGGATATTTAAACTAACTACTCTTTATATGATTATACCGTAGACTGGCACCCCGATTGTATATTCCAAGTATGCAGGGACTGAGGTTGAGTTTAATGGATTAAGCCACCTTATACTGAAGGAGGATGACATTGTTGGTATTCTTGAAACAGATGATGTTAAGGATTTAAAGCCTCTTAATGATAGAGTTCTTATCAAGGTTAGTAAACCTTATAGTAATGTACCATTACGATTTGCTTTACGGGTACCCAAACCCCCCTATTCTAGCAATCCCTTACATTCTCATCTAGTCCCACTAGCGTTTCCTATTTTCACGTGTTTGACATTTGGATACTAGGTTGAGGAAGTTGAGGAAACAACAGCTGGTGGATTATTGCTTACACAAGCAACCAAAGAGAAACCTTCCATTGGCACGGTGAGTAATAACCTCTACATATAGTTCCATCATAGATTGTGTACGTGTGTGTGCGTTCTAGAGGTGGCTATTTTGACCTTTTTACATAAGGTGGCTATTTTGACCTTTTTCTGTATGAATGGGTCGATCTGGGTAGGGCTTTGTCTCAAGACAAACAAAAGAATTTAGCTGAAAGAGAAAAATGTCAACAGGTTGAAAGTTGCTAAAGTCTTATCTTTTGCACAATTCTCTTGATTGGATTCATTCAAAGATTTCGGTTATTGTAAAAACACCCTATTTATAGCATAATTACTGCATTAATTATTTATGAAGACTTTTTAAAGATGGGCAAAATCATCATTGCGGGTCAAATACAGCCTGGCTGTTTTGACCCATAGCTAACAATGAATTGTTTCCTGAATCTGTTGAACCATCAACCCGCCCACCTCGTCACCTTTATTATATAGTCAATACCATGTTTTGCTTCAAAAAACAAAATTTTATCTTTTTGTGTGTACCTTGTGCTTACAATACTTGCCACATGTTTGTGGGCTTTTGAACCACAGGTTATTGCAGTTGGGCCGGGCCCTCTAAATGAAGAAGGAAATAGAACTGGACTGCCATTGTCTCCAGGAAACACAGTCCTTTACTCAAAATTTGCAGGGAACGATTTCAAAGGAGCCGATGGTTCGGACTATATCACTCTTCGTGCTTCTGATGTCATGGCTGTTCTTTCTTAGTTTCTGGTCTTACAATAAAATTCATGCTTGTTTTGGTAAAAGGATAACATAGCATTGAAGTGTTGTAATCATGTCATCAAATACGACAGTTTTCCTCTACCAAAAGATTGTGTTATGCTCTGTTTATCATTTGTGCTTTACAACAAAAGTCGATCGGAGTCTCCTGCAGTTGATTGTCGATTGAGCAATGTGAACACAGAAGTGTTCATGTTTGAATCATAGCCTGGGGTCATTTAATTCAAACAGATTGGTTGGTTGAAAACCTACCAACCAAGATTTTCAAAGTACCCAAACAGTGTTTTATCTTTATCCAAATGTGCATGTCAGATCAAGCATTCATTGAATCATTCAAGATTCATCTTTAATAAGAAGTTTGATTAGGTATGCATGTGTTAAAGTCTACCAACATGCATGGTCAGACCATCTGTACGCCTCATGCCCACATGGGCCAGGGTGTGACTCTTGGCTGGAATATCTGAATTATATCTGGTGTGTACGTACTACGTAGTGGTTTCTTATTATTCTAAGAGGTTTAATGTTCGAACATTATAATGAACTATGGTGTAGATTTAGAAGCAGAATTAAACGATTGTTGATGAGCTTCACACGGGAAGCTGATTAACACAAAAAAATTGTCTTAATTTAATAGCTAATCAGCTACTTACAATAACACCATCATTAAAACTATCATCTCCATATACCGATACAATGCTCATTCTTAAACAACAAGCCACACCCATCACTACTTTCTTGACAAAAACTAAACGGAGAAACCGGTGGTGGCGCCGTAGCAGCTGCCGCCACCGCAACCTTCTTCGGTTCAGAAACCACGGGTAGACCGATGGAGAGCTCAAGGTTGATCTCGGGCTCCGTCTCGTCCACCACCAGCGTATATTCTTCTGTCGATAATCCACTCGTACTACTACTCACCCCCCACCACCACCACCACCACCACTGTTAGAAGGCTCCGGTAGTACAACAGGTGTCTGTTGTACGGTTTTCACAACATTGGTGTTGGCAGTGGCGTTGGGATGGGCAGCAGACAACTTCCTCTTGATATGCGTGTTCCAGTAGTTTTTGATCTCGTTATCCGTCCTCCCAGGCAACCTCGATGCAATCATCGACCATCTGTAACAACCCAAGTAAATATAAAAAATCATTTAAACATTTCCAAACACGGTTACCAGTATAGGCTAGTGATAGAAGTGTATGTATAATAATATTAGTGACGTACGTACTTGTTACCAAGAAGGGCATGAAGACTGAGGATGAGTTGGTCTTCCTGCGGGGTGAAATTACCGCGTTTAAGATCGGGTCGTAAGTAGTTGATCCAACGGAGTCTGCAGCTCTTACCGCAGCGGTTCAAGCCAGCGGATTTGGGGAGGGACCGCCAGGAGCCTTCGCCGTGGGCGTTGATGTAGGTGACGAGACGGTGGTCTTCTTCTTTGGTCCATGCGCCTTTGTTGGTGTGGTCTTTCTCGCAACAAGGTGATCTCACCATTGATGAGGAAAGTGAAGAGGAAAAGATCAAGAACAAGAACAAGAACAAGAAGAATGGAGATTGATGGTGGGGAAATAAATAAGGAGTTGGTGGGAGAGAGAGAAAGAGTGGTTGTGATTGATTGAAGTTAGTGCTTGATTTGGTAGGTACCTCTCTGCCCTACTTTCCATCTTCCCTTATTTCTTCATATTTATTACTCAATTAAACTACTAGTAATTAGTAAGTGAGTGTTTGAAAGTTTTTTTTTTACTAATTTTTAATTTTTAAAAAGTTAAAAGGTTATTTTATAATGTTTGATGAAGTAATGGTTATGAGAAAAATAAGTTAATAAGTCAGTCCATATTAACGTATTAACTTATTGAAAAAGTTAATAAATCAATAAGTTGTTTTAAAAAACAATCCCAACACCCTTAAATGTAATGTAATTTTTCTTCTTTCTTTTAAATAGCATTGTTTTTATCATTTGGGACCAACAACTAAACTTGAACACTTTTATAAAAAGTAATTTCGTTTAAGGAGTACGAATTTAATAGAAAACTAAGGTAGTTGATTTAATAAGTGGAAATAACAAAAGTTTGAAACTAGAAGATGATATTATAAAAAGAGTAATAAGACAAATTTGAAATTAAAAAGGATAGGGTGAAATTCATATTGAGTTTGAACTTTTAACCGAAAAACCCTCAAGTTTTTTCAAAGAATGAGTTTGTTTCATTTGTTCTAGAAGGTCTCAACCACTCCACTCTACGTGTATATATATTCCTAAAGAATAATAGTCATATTTAAAATTAGGTTACACGCCTTTTCACTTTTCTTATTAATGATAAACTACTTTTTCCAACTTTGTAATTTTACTAATAAATAATATTAAAATAAAGTTTGTGTACGTAAAGAGCCTATTGAAATATATTATTTGTTGTTTAAAGCATGTAGCAATTGAAAATTATTGATTTAAGATAAGGTTACATGTTGATTTATGTGGTATGCCTGTTTTTAGATATGCTTGTACTTTTGTATTTAGTTCTAATGGTTTGTGAATTTACAACTTGTGTATTCACAGTTTGGTTTGATATTAACCTATAATCAAAAGTTTGGTTGTTGAAATTATAAAGTCTATCAGTTGCGTCTGTTTATTTTAGACGTTAGATTCTCATACATGCATAGCACATAAAGGATATATTTATCATTTCTTATATATTTTCTTTTTTCTTTTGTTTCTATGGTATAGATGATGGGTTGAGGTAGGATTGAAAGCCAAGAAAACAAACGTGTTGTAAATACACAATCGTTTTTTAGAAACAGTTTCAAACGTAAACATCCAAACCGATTAGAAAGGGAAGAAGCAAAACTGCTATAAAGTCTCAATCGGAACTAAATATGTAAGTTATTATACTGAAGGACAAACTTTAAAACATACACATACCAAATGAATCGTTTAACTATTTTCTTTTTAAGAACTAACATATGTTACATGTAACAATATTAATAGAGTAAATTACTATTTGCATCCTGACGTTTGTTAATTTTAACTACTTGAATCCTCGATATTTAAATACATCTCTTTTCCCCTGAGCTTTCATTTTTCTCTCTGTTTGTTTTCGCTGTTAACTTTTTGTTAAATGACAATAATACCCATAGTACAATCCTATCCACCACACCTAATTCATACATCCGTCATTGTTTTTTGAAGCAGACACCTACCCACCAACCACCATACTTGTTCACCACTGGCCACCACACCCAGCCACCACCATCTGCCCATGCTGCTACACCACCACCTTCTACCCATTAAAAGCGCCACCCTCAACGAACAACCCCTTGAAACCTATTTACCTTGTTTTGTTTTACCAGCCAAAAAAGATGGTCAAAAAACCCCCCTCCACTTGCCACCGTAAGCGTTCTCGGAGCTACCACACTTTACCATTGCCAATGCAAACGACACCACAAGGTCGACTGAAGAGAAAGAGTATATGTGTGAGGGAGAAAGAGGGAGAGAGTAGAGAAATAATGTGTTAGGTGAAGAACAAGATTGGGAGGCTACGGTTTGTGGTGATCGGCAGATATGGTGGTGGTGATAAAGGTTGTGGTGGTGGCGATTTGGTGGTGATTGGGGGCTGTGGTGGATTTCTGGTGATGGGAGGCTGTGGTGGTGACGATTTGGTGGTGATGGGTGGCTATGGTGGTGGTGGTGGTGTGGTGGTGGTGATGGAAAGAGGGGAAAGAGAGAGTGTGTGTGTGTGAGAGAAAGTGGTGGTAATGAGTCGGGTCTAGTTTATCAAGTGATGGATAGGTAGATGGGTAATTTCAAGGGTAGTTTGGTCTTTTTAACAATGGTTTTAACAGAAACATTAACGGTGTTAGTCATATGTACTCAAATGGAAACAAAAATGAAACGTTAGGGGAAAGAGATGGATTTAAACATCGAGGATTTAAGTAGTTAAATTTGACAAACGTTAGGGATGCAAATAGTAATTTACTCTATTAAATATTATCAAATTATAAAAATAAGAGTAAATTACCATTTGCATCCCTAACGTTTTTTTTTATTTTAACTGTTTGCATCCGTATAGTTTTAAAATTGTCATCTGCCCCGTGACGTTTTATGTTATCATCATTTGAGTGTCTGTCGTTTTATTTTTATTTCAGAAAATGGTAATGTTTGTGTTTGTGACTCTTTTTGGAGTGTGTTGGTGTGTGTTATGGTTTGTTGATGTTTGTGTGAATTATTTATTATGTGTGGTGTTGTGTGTTTGATATTGGGAGAAGAGAGAGAGAGAGAGAGAGAGAGAGAGAGAGAGAGAGAGAGAGAGGAGAGAGAGAGAGAGAGAGAGAGAGAGAGAGAGAGAGAGAGAGAGAGAGAGAGAGAGAGAGAGAGAGGAGAGAGAGTGAGAGAGAGAGAGTGAGGAGAGAGAGAGAGAGAAGATAAAGGGTGGGGGTGGGGGTGAGAATGAGGATGACGAGTATGTGATTTAATACATAAGGGTAATTTTATCATTTTACAAAAGTTAACCAAAAAATCTAACGGCGTTAGTGTGTAGGACTTAAATGAAAATTAAAAAATGAAACGTTAGGGGGCGGATGACAATTTTGAAACTGCAGAGATCCAAGTGATTAAAATGAATAAATGTCAGGGATGCAAATGATAATTTACTTTAAAAATAAATTTATTGTTGACTAAAACAATAGTAAATGTGTTGAATAAAAAAAATCTAAATTTCAACTAACATTTATAAAACCTAACACATGTTTAATTCATTCATATAATTATTAAACAAATACCATTATAGTTTGTTTACATTAAGCTAAACATGAAACACATGTTTAATTCATTCATATAATTATTAAACAAATACCATTATAGTTTGTTTTATATTAAGCTAAACATGAAACACTGAACACAAACACGACTGGTATTAGGATTTCCCTTTATTTCCAAAATATTGAATGGTTTGATAAGTGTTTGTCAAGGTTCCGTCCGTTATTCCAAAAAAACATTAGAATAGTCACAATTCCTACACATTGGTTTGGCAAAACGTCACTAGAAAACTTAATTTATCACATTGTTCCACCATTAACATGTTATCTACATCATGTTTTTGTTTTTATATTTTTTGCAACATGCTTTTGTCTTTTTTATTCAATTATGAGATGTTGAGAGCTATGTACAACTAATTAGAAGTTTATTTTTTATTTAAACCATTTTTCATTAAAAGATATGCTTTAAAGTTCTTACACAAAAACTTTTATATAATGTGGATGATTATTCGGTATAAAGTTGCGTACACAAAAGCTTTAAAAATAAATACTTCGAGACATGAACCTCTTAAGATCAATTACAAAAAATATATATTTATTTGTCATAGTTTATAGATTACAAACACAAAATTACGTAAATTCTGGCAAAATTACATAAAACATGTGACAGCAAACGTGGTTTTTTTTCTATCAAATATGTATAAATAATATATAGCAAAAGTGGCTGTGTATTCTCCAGCTTTTTATGTAAGTTTGTCGAGAATTTAATCCACGTGTTACCACTAAAACATTCTTTATACATTAATAATAATAACAACAAACAACAATAATAATAACAATAATAATAATAATAATAATAATATAATAATAATAATATAATTTATTATTATTATTATTATTATTATTATTATTATTATTATTATTATTATTATTATTGTTATTTTGTTGTTGTTATAATTATAATAATAATAAACTCATTTGTTAACACGTAGAAGTGAGTATCAATAATATCATCATCTTGGCCGGTTTTTCTTTAGACGACTTAATGCTCATTGAGATATTTGCTTTAAATTATTTAATGAAATCCTTAATCAGACCAATATATTTCTATTAACTACTTCATGAATACTTTAATAAACCTACACAGTATAAGATTTGAATCTTTATCACTTGATGTTTAGAATACATCAATTATCACCAAGATCCATAGAGACTAATATTGTTAAACAAGTATTAATAACAAACATTTGTGAGAGGAATCCAAGCAGATATTTTGATTGGTTTGAAATATAAATTTGATAATTTGATGTAATCAAGGAAAAATATAAGAAGTTTAGTACCTTAATTATTGTAAAGGTTTTGAAGTTATTATACGAATGATTACATATCCTCTAACCACAAGAAATAGAAAGACCTGTAAATAAATTATAAAACATATATTACTTGTTCTTAGAAATTTATATCATTACCTTAATATTTTTGCATATGAGTTTGGATTCGAGACAAGGGGCTTAAGATTGCTTCATCCTTACCCTAATTCTAACTCTCTTAAGTCGTGAACTCGCCTCTATGTTACCATCCTCAGTCAGCTACATGTTTTCCGATGAAATCAGCTTCAGATGTTAGGCTAGTCCAGTATATACAATATTTTTTATCAGTTACTTAAAATGTACACTCATCAATTTATAAAGTCACACCCATGTTTTATTGTGTCTAATATGGTATTATTTTATCATGAAACGTTGATTATTATAGTTCATGTACTTTTAGTTATATAGCTTCAAAAGAGTTTAAAATGTTGATCATTATAGTTCATGTACTTTTAGTGGTAGAGCTTCAAAAGAGTTTAAAATGTTGTTATTTGGTAATAGTGTCTCCTTTAACCTATGTCTTTATACTAAAGATTAAAATTAGAGAAAATTACCAAAATAACCAGTTGACCAAATCGAATTATTAAAATAACCATTGACCACTCAAATTACCAAAATAGACATTTTGACTTTGACCCTCGCCTTTAGCGAGGAAAATCATAATCCCTCGCCAACGTGGCAATATTTTCCTCGCCCACGTGTAAATTACGTGTTTTAAAAAAAACAATAAAAGGGGGCTAGTCAGTGAGGGGAACGTAGACTTAGGCGAGGGATTGGACAACTCCCTCGCCCAGTTTGCGAGGGCACGAAAACCGAGTCGAGGAATTTGACAAGAATCTCGCCCACGTCAACAAGGGGCACGTAGATCAAGGCGAGGGATTGAACAACTCCCTCCCCCACGTGGCTAGGGGTGCTTCTTTTAGGCGAGGAGCATCAATCACTTACTGAACCAGGCTCCATAAACATGTTCTAATCACAATTGTCTTAAGAGTTGAGTCTGATGTCATCGTTAAAAAACGTGATTATTATTAGGTGGAATATTGTCTCTGGTATTTAATTATTTGGTTCAAAACTTAATAAAAAGTAGTATTCTTGTTAAATAATTGTAAACTGTAGTGCCATATTTTCGTATATACTTAAAACTCTAATCATCTTTAATAAACTAAAATTACATTATTCTATATTTATAAATATATGACTCCTCATATGTAGCCTTGTATATATCTTTACTAAACCAGTTTAAAGCCCAGTGACGACAATATGTTATATTTAAAAACCTTGAAACAGCAATCGCATGACCACAAGATAAACCAGATAGTTCCCATTGTCTACAACTACATGTTCTACTCCACAAATCAACCAAACCTTTTTTGCCTCCGTCTGCAACCTCAAATGTGTGATCATCGATTCCGGTCACTGTCCATGTCGCACTTTTTGCAATTCTTCTTGTTATTTTATTTTCTGCCCATTTTGTAAGACTGTGCGGCAAATCACCTATAAAAATTAATATGTCAATATTTTTAAAAAACTTAAAAGGTTATATGGCAAAATATTGTATTATAGCAAAATAAAATTAAATTAAAATTTTAAGTATTTAAAAAACAATAAATAATTAGAAATTTCGAATTTTTTTGGTTAAAAAATAATATATATAATTTTTTAATTATGGGCGAGAGGGGGTATTTTTGTAATTTCGGGCGAGGGATTCCCATAATCCCTCGCTGGGAGTGCCACGTGGGCAAGGGATTGGGGAAAAAGTACATCGTTGGGCGAGGGATTGGGAGAAGTAGAGCCACGTGAGCGAGGTGTTATGCCAATCCCTCGCTAGAGTGTCACGTGGGCGAGGGAATATGGCTATTCCTCTCCACATAGGCGAGGGAGCGACACTTGGCATGTTTTGATTGGTTGTTTTTTTGATAAACTTAATATTTGACTGATTATTTTAGTAATTTAGTTTAGTCAAATGGTTACTTTGGTAATTTTCTCTTAAAATTATTATATTAATTAGTCGAATATCCTTTTTTCTTGTAGCAAAAGCTTTCTATGATTATAGTCAACCTTACATTATTTTGTATCTTTTCTTAAAATGAAATCTAAATTTGAAAAGTGAAAATTAAAAATCAAAGTAGTGGTAAACAATATAAATTACAAGAAACATGACCACATTTCTTTTTTAAGTAGATTCCTGTTCTAGAACCAATCAACCTCCACCTACTCCTGTCCTTTGCCTCAAATATAAATTTATAATTGTATTTAACATTTTTGTTTACTCCAAATAATGTTAATTATTTATTTTCGGCATTGTTATTATCAGCCATGTTAAATTATAATTTTACATGTGCTTTACTATTTTAGATCATATTAATAAAATACTAAATAATACAAATAATTAAAGTAATGTTTTAGGGTCTGTTTGATATAAGTTAATAGAATGAACGAAAAAATGAAATGAATGAGAGAAGGAAATGAATGAAAGAATAGACGAATGAAAGAATGAAATGGTTCATTTAATTATCTTCACCAACCAAACATTTATTTTTTCATTCATTATCAATGGTTCATTTCATTTCATCGTTTATTCCTGAGTATAAAACGCTACCTTAATTCTAAAATGATAGAATATTAACAAAATCCATAAAATAAAATTACTATTTATAAGATCGCATCACCATCTTACAAGTTTATACAAGTACTATAACTAAGATTATTAAAAGCATTCACAATTTGTTTCTCATTCACATCTTTATCATTAAATTATAGGAAAAACATATATAAATCTTTATATTTGCTCTTGCATTCTATTTCTTCAAGCATTCACATCCTAATCCATAAACCAACAATATCCATATAATATAAAGAAAAATATATGGTTTTTGTGGAATTTAACACTCCATTCTCTATTATATTAACTAATTATATAGACCAAGTTCTCATTCTTTATATTTAGCAACTACTATTGATTTCTTGTATTTATTCCATATGTTTTGTGAGTAGAAGAAAAAGAAAGGAATAATAACAAATGAATAAATAAGTATTATTTAATTTTTTAGAGTAAAATATAAGGAAATATGAGGGGGTTTAAAAAGACAGAACAAATTATATGGATATATGTAGCTTTTAGCTAAATTATAAGGTAAAAGATAAGAAATTGGATGTGAATGTTCTTATCCCTAAATTTTTATGGAAAACTAAAGTAAAACTCTAAGCTTAAGGATACACTATTCAATCCTTATAATTATTTTTTATATATTTACTAGGTTATATCCCCGTATATTACACGGCTTGAATAACAAAAATATTAAATATTTATTGATGAAGAGTAGGAATTGTAAAACTCTTTTTTAATATAAGATATGATTAAAATTACGTACGGTTAAGTATTTTGATTTTTTTATTATTTTTAAAACTTTCATTTTAAAAATTGCTTTGAATTTTTTTTTATTTTATCAGTATCTTGTTGTTTAAAAACTCCGGGTTTGTTTAAAAAAAATTTATAAAACTTTTATTTTATAAAAAGATTGAATTTAACTATTTTATAATTTAAAAAAAGCTTCATTGTTTTAGAAAATCATAGTTTTTAGAAAAATTTATTTTTGAAAAAATATATTTTTTAATCAAAATACTTCGTTTTTATTTAATGAAAAAATATTTTAAAGATTATTAATTCAAGGACTTGATTTTATAACGGTGAGAGAGAAAGAAAAATATTTGGAAATTAGTTATTTGACTTTTTAAAAATAAAATAAAAGACGGGAAAATATATGGAAGATTGATTGTGGGAATGCAATGTGTCAAAAAAATATGAACAATTATTAGTATAGATTATGAGTGTTTGTGAGTGAAAGAAAAAAAAGTTAAAAATGAATAAACATATATTATTAAATTATACAGGGGATAAATATGAAAAATGGGATGTGAGCATTCAAACTAGATTTCCCATTCACATCCTCATAATTTACATTAAAAACACTACTTTTCTCTTTCAATTAAATAATATTTTTTTATATTTTTATTATTACATTTTCTCTCACCTCCTCTCACAACCACTTTTAAAAATATTAAAAGATTTATGAGGGATGTACTGTGTTTTCTCAAATATGGAAAATCACGGTACAATACCCATAAATTTTCTCTCTCATTCACTCATTACCACTCACAACCATCTCTTATAATATAAGAAACACACTCATATCAAAATGAGGCGCCTACTGTGAATGTTTTGAGGGCTTTTTAGAAAATAACCAAATTGTAAAGATAAATATAAAAGTTTAGTTAAATTATAAAAATGAGAAAAGCTATTAGAAATGCTCTTAGGATGGCTCATTTATAGGGGAGTTCATTTATCTTGATGTGAATTAAGTGTTAGAAAAAAATTATAGTGAAAATGTGTTTGTATTAAATTTAGACATAAATAATATATTTATATATGAGTTATTATGGATTTGTGTTCTACTATATGATAGGATTATAACAAACCAAAGCGTGTCCAAAATAAAATCAAGATGATTATGATATTGATACTCAAGTTGTGTGATTGAAATAAATGTTGTTGAACATGGGTGATTCAAATTCTATTTATTACATCGTACACTTGGTTTTAATGTTATTTGTAACTAGTGGAAATGTCTGTGCGTTGTGACGGTATGGCTGTTGCGTGATTATTTGGGAATTTGATTTTACTCAGTATCGGCTCAGTGCGTTATGACGTAGATTTTAAAATAAAAATATAATTATTGAAAAAATTGAATGAAAGAAAACAATTATGTATATTACAAAAGTTTTTAAAACAACTATATTATCCCAACAAGATTAGTAAAAGCATGGGTGGTATTTATGGTCAGAAATCACTTATTACCTAGATTTTATGAGGGGGGTTTCATTTTATGAATGTAGTTTAGAGTTTTATGATCATCGGAGGCAGCGTTTGGTGGTGATTTGTATAGACCGGAGAAAGTTAGTAGAGAAATTGTCATCACACTACCATCTTGATTGTTATTGAGCTGTTAATAATCGGCAAGGGAAAGGGGAAGAGGGACTAGTGCTCAATCGCAATGAATGAACGAATTGAATGTTAATGGCGGTTTTGTTTGGGCACGTGTATATGCTTTAGCATTTGTATTAAAAGAATCATATGTTATACGTTATTGTAAGGGTATAAATGGAATAAAATGACTAATTTTTTGAAATTTAAACATGACTTTTATATGGGTGTCTTAATACATATATAAATTTATCATTCTATCCTCCTTTCACTTTATTATAACAGATATTGATAAATATTAAAATTATTAAACTCACAATATACCCCTAGAAAAATATTAATATTATAGTTATTATAAATATGAAGATATATCTTCTATAATGTTATATAATACATCTTAAAAGAATAAGATGGTAATTTCATTCAAAGTGTAAGACGTCTATACAACATTTAAGCATAGAGTACAAGTGTTTTATGCAATATTTCCACTTTTGCCTCCATTTAATTAACTTCTTCTAACTATTGTATTATTTAATACAGATTATTAATACATTATTTAATAATATGATATTATTTAGTTAACTTCATTGAATTTTATTTTATTTATAATAATATAAATTGACATTAAATTTATAGTTACTAATCATATTTTTATAATTAAATAATATTTAAATTAAGTATTATTTAATTTAAATACTTATATCTATAATACTATATAATACATCTCTTTGGATAAAGATGTAATTTTGCCAAGCATACAAGTTTTGAATCAACATATACAAAGTAGTGCAAGACATTTAAGAGAGGTAGAATAGAAATTTGATTAAGATTTTAAAATATTTTAAGGGCAATATGATAAATTTACCATTAAATTTTATATACCTCAACGTATTTTCCTTGTCTCTTTCATGTGTTTAATAAGCACTATTAATACATTATTTAATAATATGATATTATCTAATGTATTTTATTAAATTTTATTTTATTTATGATACTATAATTACATGTTGCTTAATTCTATTTTATTTATGATATTATTATATAGTAGTATAGATATAAGTATTTAAATAAAATAATACTTAATTTAAATAGTATTTAGTTATAAAAATATGATTAGTAACTATAAATTTAAATATCAATTTATATTATTATAAATAAAATAAAATTTAATGAAGTGAATTAAATAATATCATATTATCAAGTAGTATTAATAATGTGTATCAAATAATACAATAATTAAAAAAAAGTTAACTAAATTAAGGCAAAAATAAAACTATTGTATAAAGCACTTGTACTATATACTTAAAATATTATATAGGTGTCTTACACTTTTAATAAAATTAATATCTTATCTTTGTAATATGTATTATATACTAGTATAGATGGAATATTTCATATCTTCTTGATTAACAAAACATGTCATAAATCTATATGACAAGTCAAAATAAAATGTTTTGTTTTTTACTCATAAATCAATTTCATAATATAATATGGAGTTATGAAGTTGGCTCATAATTATACCTATATTTAAAGAAGAAGGGGTTGAACAGTTACTTTTTGATCTTCAACCGTTGATTACAAATCTATAGTTTTCATTTCAAGACACCTAAATTGAAGGAAGTATAGACACGTAATATGCCACCAATTCCTTTTTTCTATGACTGTAGAACAATTATAATAGTATTTTTTTAATGTCATATTGTTAAATCCCCATTTCGGTTTCTTTACATTGAGAGATAAAGGACACCACCGGTAGTCGCACCACCTCCGTCGTGAAAGTAGCTCCGGCCTTGAGCCGGCCGTTTCGCTGCTGTGTTGTCCGACGGCCCCTACGGTTCTCGGAGGTGTGCGACTCCAGATCTGGTTGTCCTGCCGTCGATGGTGTCGACTGCCACCTCACGGTTGTTGCATGTTGTGCCCTCCCGACATCCACTCCACGTTGTCACTTGCGGTGGCTTGCCCCCACCTTGAGTTTGATGTCTTCCTAAAGTTCCGAGTTTACCCAGTAAAATTTTAGGAAAAAACTAATTTCTTATGTTTGTACTTTTAGGTACGTATCGGAACAAGTCGGGTAAAATATAAAATGTTTCCGTTTATATTTTGAGATGATCTACATTTTGACATTCGCTTATATTTTTACGTTTGTTTAAAAAATGAGTCGGGTCAAATATAAAATGTTTTCATTTGAAAATATGAAACTTAATTACTCTACGTTTTAACGTAAATTTAGTTTGAAAACAAATCAGGCGATAGTATTATATGTGTTTTTCTACGTAGGATTTTGACTTAGTCTACATTTGACATAATTTTTTTTGGAAAAAAGTGGGTCAATTGTAATACTTTTCGTTCAACAGTATAAATTCAAGTTACTTTACGGTTTAATGTGAATTTAGTCTAGAGACTAGTCGGGTCACACAATATTAAGATGAAGTGCGGCTTTTATGGCGAAGTGGGCTTTTGGTTTTTATGGTGTACTAAGGCTCACTTTACCACATAGTAAGTATTACATTTTTAGGGCAGTGTAACAACCGTTATAGCATTTTTTGTGTTTTTCTTGAAGCGTTAGAGTTTTATGATGAAATAACCGTTGTTGGGATCATAGTGGAATTCCCGTGCAACGCTCGGTTTAGGAGAGAATCTGGTTCTATTTAATTGATAAAAAACCTCAAATGCGTGTATTGTTTTGACTCGTAAATATGACATGATTGTGTTTATATAACAATATTAATATGAAGTTTTGATATGAGTATAAAATGAACTTTTTGATTCATTTTTCTTAATAGATGGAAATTCTAATACTCACCTAGAAAATGAGAGAATCAAACAACCCACTAGAGAGGAGAATTCTCGTCATTTCTTCCGCATTTCATTTTCTCCTTTCTAGTCTTGAAAACACTATATCACCCGGTGAAATCTAGGGCGCGAGAGCCATATACGATAGTACACGTAGTGTTTCGATTGTTGTACCCAGTGAGATAGACACGTTTGTTTATGAAAATGCATGAATTTGTTTTAAGGGAAGCATATTGAATACGTGTTACAACCACAACCATCAATGATTGTTGTTAGCTTGCTGTTGTTGTCAAGAATAAAATTAGAGACTCAACATTATGAACATTCATGTCAAGGATACTACAAGTTGCCTTAGTTGAAGTACCCGTAAAAAGAAGTCGGTTTGAATCAATATCATAATATTAATTGTATTTTAAAATTATTTTTCCATTTGGTTCCGTATATGTTAGTGTACAAACTTATTTGCTATGAATAAAGAGAGTATTAATTGTATTTTAAAATTATGTTTCCATTTGGTTCCGTATATGTTAGTGTACAAACTTATTTGCTATGAATAAAGAGAGTATCATTACTAATATTGTGTGAATATTATTTTAAAAAGTGACCTCACTTCATACATTATGAAGGTTAAATGAAACCGAATCTTATGAAAGAACCATGAAATTTTGAGACAGGTAGTGAGATGTGTATTTAGGTATATATTACGGCATGAGACAAGTATCATATGATGTCACACTTGACCAGATCATCCAAAACAAGCATACTCATTTATTCGAACCATGCGTGTAACTCTAGTAATAAAGCAACCTGATAATTCATCAACGTTTTTTTTATATTTCAAAATCCACGAGTAATAAAAATATATAAAATATAATATAGTAAGAAATGTATATGAGAATCTGGAAGAGTAAATTTTTTTAAAAAATAACAAATATTTTTGATATCTGCATGTATACTCAAGTCCTACTTGTTAAGAGGGGTACTCGACAGATGTAAGATGCACTTTTATAATCAAACATGTGATTAGGGTTACCAACATTTGCCGTAAACTCATCTTATTGTCATCTTATGTGAGACCTTAAAGGTAGTTTAAAGGTCTTAATTAGGCGCTAGTTTCTTTTAAAAGCATGCTACTTTTGATTCACTAAAAGATTATTTTAAACTCATGTGTTTTTAAAAAAAATTAAATTTTATAGAAAGTCCTAAGAATTGTGATTTTCAACGTCAGTGGGTCTTATTTACCCCTTGTTTCACCCTTGAAAGGGTTTAACAACCGTACCTTTTTAAGTTAAAAGTTATATATAGTGTGATCTCTACATGCATCGTTAATTAAAATGGACGCTTTAATAAGACTCCAAGTTGTTTTCACATTAAACAACTAGACTAGGGTTGGTACCAATGATTTTTAGTGGTTAAAGTGAGATACTTAAGATATGTAGGTATAGGAAGGTTTGGTTTTAAGTATCACTTTGAGCAAAAATGTTTAGGGTTGAGACAATAGTTTTTTCAGTTGTGGGTTTTCTTCTAAGGAGGTTATGGGTGCGATCCCAACTGAAAAACAAAAGAACGAGCTCGATTAAAATTACACTTATCGTTTAAAACTGAGTCGCACATTCGTAAAAAAAAAAAAAAAAAAAGAAAAACTAGACTATGGTTGGTCCCCTTCTCATTAATTGCACACTACTAGTAGACACGTTAGGTGTCACTAAAATATAAGCTCAAACATATCAAACGGGTTCATGTGGTTGTACATTATGTACTAGGTAGTAGGTAACAACCATTATTGTAAATTGTATGGTAAATTTGTAATGTAATGGTATCTATTGTGTATATAATAGTATGTTATTTTATGTTAAGGGTTTAAGTTTTACGATAAACAGTGATTTAAATTAAAGTAGCAATAGATAGGTATGTGTGTTTGTGTTTACTGTTCTTAAAAAGGTAATATGCTATTAATCATTGCTTACGAGTAACTTTACCTTTTAAAGATTCAACACATTGTGCGGTTAGAATTAAAAATAGAAGATAACTATTAAAACTATATTTGCGACATCACTTTTGATGTCGATTGTAGTGAGCTAAGTGCTTATAATGGTTTTTGTGTTTTTGTTAAGGTATAATTTAAAGTGTGAAGCTAGAGATTTCAAGTGTAAGTTGTTATTTTTAAAGAGACATTCTGATGATAAATAGTGTATCATTAACTAGAAGGTTTTGAAGCGGTAAGAAAATTCTAAATATTGTTTAAAAAAAGTACAAATTGCTAAAGTTTACAAAGTTGCTAAAGTTGAGAGATGGTTAAGTAACTATGTTCCAAATTTCTTTTAAGATCCAACCTTAATATTATTAATTTGCAACAACATACTTACCAGACCATATGTTTAAGCAATGAAAATACAAATGTTTAATTATCATATCAAAAAGATGGTAAACTTTGTTTTATAATAATATTACTTTGAGCAAGGACCTAACAGGTTTTATAAGTACCTCTATTGGTATAATAATCAAACATCTGCATTTGATTATATCTTATATATAATATATAATATTGATTGTTACTTTTGTTGAACAACGAAATATAGAACATAGACGGTTGACTCATTTTTATTGAACATGACACTTTAACCGCCTATATGTAATATGTTTCCCTTAAAAAATACTATATTCAAAGTTCATATAAGAGTTGAAATCAAATGCTACCAATTTAATTGATTAAAACTCTAATACTATACTAATTTAAATTATCATTAATTTTAAAATATAAGTTAATAAGAATATAATATTTTTTATTATATATTTTGAAATAGAATAGGTAAAATAATCTTAAAAGAAAACAAAGAAGTGAATGCCTAATTACGTATGTGCTAAATGTATATCGTTTGAATTTTCGTTATATCTTTTGAAAAATCAAATCACATGTGTATTTCTTGTTTTTAGTGTGAAAGGATGGATAAGACATTTATAATATGTTTCTTATATATTATATAAAATAGTTATAAATGGTTACGGGTAAAGTAAAAAAAAATATTACTGTTCATCTGTTTGGTAAGACATTGTTCATCTCTATCCGTTTTTTAATATTTTTTAAAAATGATTATAAATGAAAGAGAGAAAAAATATAATGAAAAATATATATATAAATATTATTTAATTAAAAAAAAATAATAATTTTAATATAATATAAGGTTAAAGATTAAAAAAAACTTGAATAATCTTTAAGATATACTTAGAAAGTCACACCCAATTAACTCCATCGAAAAATATTTGAAAAGTGAAGTGGTATATATTTAAAACACATTTATTAAAAGAAGTTATCTTTATTAAAAGTTTAAAATATTATTCAAAGTTGGAGGGTAGTAGAAAGAAGTGATGGAATGTGAGTAGGTGGTAGGTAGGTAGATTGTTGACCCACCACCAACTACAACATTGTCTTTGTTTCTTTTCCTCATACCTTTGACTTCATTTCTTTCTTATCATGTTTTAAAAGTTTTAATATTCCGTGCTTACATAATCATGTTATTTTTCATTACTTAAGTTAATAATATAATATCATCCTATATAGATGTAGGGGTGTTTAAAAATATCCGAATCCAAAACCGTATCCGAAATTCGGATATCCGAAATTCGGATATCCGAAATTTCGGATTCGAATTCGGATTCGGATAGTGATTTTGAGATTTTTCGGATATTTCGGATATCCGAAAAATCCGAAATATCCAAATATATTTATATAATTTTAAAAATATTAAATATTAATTAAATATTTCGGATGTTTTTAGATATTTAGGATATTTTAATAAAAAACTTCGAATATCAAAAAAAAATTCAATAAAAACTATTATATTTTTATTAAATTTGTTAAATAATACAATTTTTTTTGAATTCGGATATCCGAACGGATATCCGTTTCGGATATCCGAACGGATATCCGTTTTGGATATCTGAAATTTCAGATTCGGATTCGAATAGTGAAATTCACTATCCGAAATTTTCGAATATCCGAAATTCGGATATCCAAATTTCGGATATCCGAAGTTGAACACCCCTATAGAAATGCACCGGTTTTTAGATTTGTTAAATCTATTTTATTATCACTTTTGTGGGATTAAAGTTTTTCAATTCACTCCCACTATTATATTTATGTTCTAGTTTGACCGGTTTTAATGAAAATTTTAGACCGGACTGGTAATTGTAAACTCATGAAACGACTAACCAAACTGATAGGGGTTGAAGACTGGGCTATTTGATTTTAACGGTTTGACAATCTAAACCCATTAATAGCTTTCTAATTGATAGTTTATATCAAAATTTTCAAACTATAAGATTACTTTGTGAACAATTCGCAATAGTAATTTCAAATTACAAGAACATAAAATATACGAAATATGAATGTTAAACAATTGGTTTAGTTTGCATGACCGGTTTCAAAATCTGAGTCGTCAAGCGAACTGATAATCTGTCAAACAATTAAATCCTAACTGTATGAATTTCAAACCAACCAAACAAACCACTTTAATTAGCTTAAATAGCTAAAGCGATTTTAGCTATCTATAAACAGCACTGGTTTTCATGTTCAAGTTAAGTTGTTTGTGTTTTTACTTTGGCATTAGCACTGAGGTGGTTGCAAAGTGTGTTGGTGGCCTTTCAAATAAATAAATAAATAAAATTACTCACATAACACATTATTTTGTTGACAATGATCTCAAATGCATAACCTATAATTTGCGTGACTTTTTCTAACGAAAAGGATGTCCAATTATAACACAACCAAACTTCTAAGTAGTTATTTTTTAAGGGAAACTTAAGTTTCCATTAAACTTACTTCTAAACCCACACCACAAAACATATGTATTATTTTGGAAAAACAGAATAACAATCAATTGTAAGATGATCAATGATTAACTTTTTGGAATTCTTGAAAACAACTTTGCTACTTATACATAATTCGCTAGTTACTTACCGGAAAACCAGTTAATTGGTTTTTTCAATGCAGATTTAGATTCTTGCATAAGGCAACTAGTTTATAAGTAAATATTAACCAGTATTAAAACTGTGTTACGACGAGAGCGTAAAATCGTAAAAAACTAACTTTGAAGCGTTCGTAGGCCCGCACGTTGAAGGTAAAGAATAAAAAAAACAAAATATGGATTTTGTTGAAAACATTTAAATTTTATATAAAAACGAAACCATAACAAACTCATGTGTTGCAGTGAGACAGTTAAAAATACTTAGAATTTTATATAAGAAAAACAAAACCATTAAAAGTTTAACATAACATGCACAACATGCACGTTGATATAAATAAGAATCAACAATGAAAAAACAAAACAACTAAAAATATTAACGTTGGTAAAAATAAACACCCCCAAATTTAGATTTTATAAAAATTAATTTTAAAAGTTGGAGGCTAAAAAAGAAAAAGGAATTATAAAAAAATCAAAAACTAAAATTAGATTAGTTTTGACGTCTTTTACATTTGTGCGTCGATGAATTTACGTTATGTAGTACAATTTAGTTTTGAATGAAATTTATATCGAAACATAGTTAAAAATAAGCATGGCGTAACGATATTTTTGAAAATTTATAAAACATGATATTTTAAATTTTATAAGAAAAAAGCAAAAATAAATAATTGTGAGTGTGGAAAAAAAAATAAGTAGAAGTATAAGTATGAGCGTAGATAATTAAACTTAAAAGGAGAAAAAAATAACTTTTGACACAATGACGTCATTGTGTCTTTCACAATGACACAATGACGTCTTTGTGTCTTTCACAATGACACAATGACGTCTTTGTGTTTCATAAATGACACAATAAAAAAATGTTAATTTTTTTTAAACTTTTCGTTTATTTTTTTTCTTAGTGAGGACGGCTAGGGAAACAACAGCTCGGAATTACTTTTTTGAAATTCGATTTAGATTGTGAGATATAATTTTTTGTGACTTTTTTTGACTCATTATGTCTTCTCACACTTTGTAACAAAAACACATTTTGTATTTAAACCTCTTTCTTTGGAAAAACAGAATAACAATCAATTTTAAGATGATCGATGATTAACTTTTTGAAATTCTTGAAAACAACTTTGCTACTTATAAATAATTCGCTAGTTACTAACCGGAAAACCAGTTAATTGGTTTTAAAAATGCAGATTTAGATTATTGCATAAGGCAACTAGTTTATAAATAAATATTAACCAGTATTAAGACTGTGTTACGACGGGAGCGTAAAATCTTAAAAAACTAACTTTGAAGCGTTCGCAGGCCCACACGTTGAAGGTAAAGAATAAAAAAAAACAAAATCTGGACTTTGTTGAAAACATCTAAATTTTATATAAAAACGAAACCATAACAAACTCATGTGTTGCAGTGAGATAATTAAAAATACTTAGAATTTTATATAAAAAAACAAAACCATTAAAAGTTTAACATAACATGCACGTTGATATAAATAAGAATCAACAATGAAAAAAACAAAACAACTAAAAATATTAACGTTGGTAAAAATAAACACCCCCAAATTTAGATTTTATAAAAATTAATTTTAAAAGTTGGAGGCTAAAAAAGAAAAAGGAATTATAAAAAAATCAAAAACTAAAATTAGATTAATTTTGATGACTTTTACATTTGTGCATCGATGAATTTACATTATGTATTACAATTTAGTTTTGAATGAAATTTATATCGAAACGTAGTTAAAAATAAGCATGGCGCAACGATATTTTTGAAAAGTTGTAAAACATGATACTTTAAATTTTATTCTAAAAAAACAAAAATAAATAAAAAATTGTGAGTGTGAAAAAAACAAATAAATAAGTAGAAGTATAAGTACGAACGAAGATAATTAAACTTAAAAGGAGCAAAATATAACTTTTGAGAGACTAATATGTCATTTAAAAGAAAATATTTGCATCCACGTGTGAAGCCATGAACTTTGTACAAGACCATCTCATTAACTTATACGTTATTCATTTGTTGTTTTTGCATTAACTGTTTCATGTTTAAGTTTTAATATATAGTACTAGTGTTCTCACACGCCATAAGCGCGTGGGAGTTTTGTAGCTTTCCCTTGTTTTATATGACGTGAATTTGTTTATTGTCGACTCGTTACATGACGTTAATTTGCTTGTTGTCGACTCGTTACATGACATGAATTTGTTTGTTGTCGACTCGTCTCATTGGAAACCACAAATGTAAATGTCGATACCAGTTTCAATAATAACAAGACCAACAATGATGATGTTCGCTCATGATCTATTCGGTTCGTCGTAATACCGCAACGATAACTGCACTCGATATAACCTACGATACAAAAACACTTGATTTTTAACACAATTTCGTTTTGCAAAGTTATATTGGAGCTAGTCAAAAGTATTTTGCCAAGATGAAAATTTAAAATTATCTCTTACTTTACATTCTGACTTACTTCTATTCTTCTTTATCTCAAAACACATCAAGCATTAAATATTTTCAAAATGAAAACGTGAAATAAAAACACATACTCACCCCTCACTTTGATCTGATTAACACAACCTACATGTAAATTTATCAAAACTACTAGTGCTATAGACATTAATATGAAGGTGAGCTAATGAAAATCAAACAAAAACAAATGACAAATATAAAAAATTTAAAAACTTCTATGTAGCATATAATATAATGAACCCAACTTCTGCTATATTCCAAATTTAAAATTCATACCGTTTCTACAGTTTTCTACTTAAAATATATTCTCGTCCGTTCTACATTAATAACGTACCAGTGAAATTGCCCGCGCGTTGCGGCGGTACGGCTATTGCGCGATTTTTTAAGAATTCAATTTTAGTCAGTATCGGCTCGGTGTGTTATGTCGTAAATTAAAAAATCAAAATATAATTATTAAAAAAATTGAATGAAAGAAAACAATTACGTATATTACAAAAGTGTTTAAAGCAACTATATTATCATAACAAGATTAGTGAAAGCATGAGTGATATTTGTGGTCGGAAATCATTTATTACCTAGATTTTAGGGGCGAGGGTTCGTTTTATGAATATAGGTTAGAATTTTATGATCATCGGATGCAACTTTCGGTGGTGGTTTGCATAAACTGGAGAAAGTTAATGGAGAAATTGTCACAAAAAATTATCATCTTGATTATTATTGAGCTGTTAAAAACCGGCAAGAGAAAGGGAAAGAGGGATTAATGTTCAATCGCAATGAATGAACGGCGTTGAAAGTAAATAGTGGTTTTGTTTGGCCACGTGTATATACTTTAGTATTTGTATTATAAGCATCATATGTTATACTGTAATGTAAGGGCATAAATGGAATAAAGTGATTAATTTTTTGAAATTAAAGCATGACTTTTCATATGAGTGTCTTAATCATATGTAAAATTATCATTTTATCATCCTTTCGCTTTTATTATAAAAGATACAAATAAATATCTTTTTTATTAAACTCACAATATGCCCCTAAAATATTAGTATTATAGTTGTTATAAATATGAAGATATATATATATATATATATATATATATATATATATATATATATATATATATATATAAGTTATATACTTAAATATTTAAATAAAATAATACTTAATTTAAATAGTATTTAGTTATAAAATATAATTAGTAAGTATAAAAATATCAAGGCATATTAAATTTAATGAATAAATTTATTATATTGCCCCTAAAATGTCTTAAAATCTTAATTAGTTCCCTATTATACCCCTCTTAAATGCCTTACACTCTTTTGTACATGTTGTTTCAAAACTTGTATGCTTGATAAAATTATATTTTTATCCAAGATGTACTATATAGTAGTATAGATATAAGTATTTAAATAAAATAATACTTAATTTAAATAGTATTTAGTTATAAAAGTATAATTAGTAACTATAAATTTAAAAGTCAATTTATATTATTATAAATAAAATAAAATTTAATGAAGTGAATTAAATAATATCACATTATTAAATAATGTATTAATTATGTGTATTAAAAAATATAATAATTAGAAGAAATTATTTAAATAAGGGCAAAAATAAAACTATTGCATAAAGCACTTGTATTCTATGCTTAAAGTATTATATAGATGACTTACACTTTGAATAAAATTATCACATTATCATTCTAGTATGTATTATATAGTAGTATAGATATCGATAGATATAGATAATATTGAATTTAAGAAGTTAGACGATTATAAAATCATATGCATGGTTTAGTCGGTTAAATTGTCCAAAAACTAGATGATTACATAATTAATTTTAAAATATTTAAATTTAAATATGACATAAAATTTGTTATCCTCAGTAACAGAAAGTTTATTGATCGTATTTAAATGAAGGGATATATTATTCTATTAATACAAAAAATTAAGAATAGAAAAACAGAACAATAACCTCCTAAATATTCTCCCAACATTTTTAGAAACATACATTTGCAAATTATAAAAATGCAACGTTGGAACATCAAATCAGATACACATATAAACAACTAACCTCCTTGCTTCTTTCCAGGTACAATCCTCTTCCCGTCGAGCCCCATTCTCCAATTAACAAAGATTCTATTATTTTTAAAACAGTTATCTCTTTAACATCTTTTAACTTTTTTTCCCTATCACAGAATCTCTCTTCATTATTCTGATATAAAACAAGTTATGTTTTATATCATGTTGTTTTCATACATAATAACCCTTCTGATGTTATTATGAGAGCAATCGAGCATCTCTAACACTTCCTTTCAGGCGGCGTGTGACAACAAGAGAGAGAGTGAGATATCGGTTTGACCAGGAGAGCTCAGGTGAAAAATATGAATAGAAAGGGCTGAGAGAATATGTGTCGTCCATAATGACAAGAGAGAGAGAGATCGGTTTGAACGGGCGAGCTCAGGTGAAAAATGTGAGATAGAAAAGGAAGAGAGAAGATGTGTCATCCATAAAACCATGGCGTGAAAAGAGAGACTCTCGCTGTTGAAACTTAAAGATAATGACATCAGACTAGAAGCCGAAAGAAAAAGATGTTTGATTGTGCGAGTACCGTCACTTTTCATTATTTATTATGAATTAAAAAAGAAATAATCAAAATAAAGTATTAATATGTGATTAGGAGATAAACATGAACACTCGTATCCATCGATCTAATCATGGTTAATGCTAAACTAATACCAATAATTACTTAATATTTAATAGATGTGATGGTGACTTGTGATCAATCTAATTAAAAACTTTCTATAGTTAATAGCTATGCCTTCTAGAAACGTTTAGTTTTTTCTTTCATTTGTCACTTTATATTATTTAATTTCTTTGTGTAATGATAACCACGAATAAAGATTGAAAGAATTGGTGGACCGTCCGAGTGGAATCAAAGTCTGGTGGATGTTCTGTTGCCAAAAAGCAGTCTTGAAAACAAGGTCCAAAATGGTGTTTGGAGCTATAATTAATCTTGGTCAAGATTCTAATTGATAAAAGCACAAAACTCCTTCCCTCTCTTCTTAATGTAGGTGTTGACCGACGTCTGTTTTATGAACCGTCTCTTTTTTTTTTTTTATGCTTCGAATGATAGGTGTTATCTTAATCAGGCCCACTTATCCGTTTATTCATCGGGACCGCACCCCCAACCTCTTCAGGATGAAACACATTGCTGAGAAAACCTCGTGTCACTTTCTTCTCTCATTTCTAAAGACAAATACTACTTCTCTCTTCTTTTCTTTTTATAGAAAAAACTGTGAGCTTCATGAACATTCTATACTCTATAACCAAACATCTCATGCTCTCTTTTTGTCATGATCGTATCTCTTCTCTCCTCCTCTCTTCAATGTCTGCCAACCATGAAGCTCGCATACCTTCATTGGGGATGCTTTAAGCCATCCATCCGTCTTGCCTTGTATATAAGGCGTCCATCTTTATTAAAGTATAGGGTGAGGTTATTGTTAAAAGTAAAGAAAAACTAAAAAGGGCGAAAAGAATTATTATCTATTAGATCTTAGATTTAAGGGCAACGAAAATCTGATGACATAATGGTAAATAATTGAAATTTTAAATGGTAGGCCAAATGTATTTTAATCTTAATCATATTTTCAGGTTCCACCTTTCTTTAAACGCTCGTAATACATACAACATTATTTTTTTGAAAAATTACACCATAAAACATGCGTTTTTTTATCTTTAAAACGCCTATAAATTTGACGTATAAGAAACGAAGTTTTTTTTTTCATGAAATGTCAGATCATTATGTAATATTTGTCAACTCATTGTATAATATTCGTCAGCTCATTGTGTAATATCATGTTATTATATAATATTAATCAGATCACTGTGGCTAATATTGACCATTTTGTTATGCATTATGTTTTTTTAAATATGATTACTTTCAAATAACACAATGTTAAAAATATAATTTTTTACGTTTTTAGTTCATTGTGTAATGTTGATCCGGTAGTTGTGTAATCCTCATTAAGCAGCTTATTATGTCTATTGCTAATCATCGAGTCTAATGCTAGTACTTGTGTTACCCATTGTGTCTAATATTAACCATTGTGCTTTTTAAAATGGTGATTTTCAAATAACACAATGCTGAAAATATATTTTTTTATGTCTTTTTCAGTTCATTGTGTAATCCTGATCAAGCCATTGGGTAATTCTTGTCAATCAGCTCATTGTGTCTATGGCTAATTATCAAGTCTAGTGTTAGTCATTTGTGTTACCCATTGTGTCTAATGTTGACTATTGTGTTATGCATTATGTGTTTTGAATTATGATTCTCAAATAACACAATGCTAAAATGTAATTTTTTACATTTTCAGTTCATTATAAAATCCTGATCATGTCATTTTGTAGTTCTCGTCAAAGCATCTCATTATGTCTATTGCTAATCGTTGAGTTTAGTGCTGGTCATTGTGTTACCCATTATGTCTAATGTTGATCATTGTGTTATGCTTGTGTTTTTTAAAATGATGATTTTCGAATAACACAATAGAAATGTAAACTTTTTATGTTCAAGTGCATTATGTATTAATCATCGAATAATTGTGTAATTTTCATCAATTCAAAGATTACACAATGATCTAACGAAATTACACAATAAGTTAAAAAAATTTTTGTTTTTTATATCAACAATATACGTGTTTTAAAGACTAAAAATGCTCGCTTTTAGGTTGTAATTTTTTTAAAAAATAATATCATATGTAAGAGTTATGAATGTTTAGAAAAAATATGAGACTTGAGAAGGGGGAACATTACCAATTTTTCCACCAACCTAATTTTGATCAAAAGCACATGTGTCAACATCTTAAGTCTTCTTATATTTTTTAGTTTTATAAGATTTTGTATGTGAACATTTCTTTAGAGTATAAGCCAGGGCTTTAAGCCCTCAAATTTTAAAATAACTTTTTGAAAAATAAGTTATACTATGCAGATATTATACTGGGTGAATTACGTTTTACGTCCTTAATTATGGGTTAACTTGCAGATCCCGTCCTTTAACTTCAATAAATACAAAAAAGATCCTTTAAATTTATGATTGTCACACTTCTAGTTTTTTCACAAACAATATAAGATTTTATGTTAAATGAGATGTAAAATGATTAATTTGTCTTTTCTTTTATATTAAAACAGAATAAACCTCCACCCTCCACCCCCATACCGGGACACCCTTTGAAGTTTGAACCACTAGTGTACCCTTTTTCCAGAAATATCTTCGACCACTGTGAAACTAGGTTTTATACACGACATTGAATTCTCCATCACCATCACCATAGTCATTTTGAGTCAAGAACACATACGACATGGTTGTATGTAGTGTAAACAAGATATGTGAAGGTGATTACGATATATTTATAATGAATAACTCTAGTGAGAATTTAGAAAGAAATTAAACTTATAGGTGACTCTAGTGAGTGGTACGGGATAAGGATGGCAAAAGAAACCTGAATCTGACAGATATACTTGAAATCTAAAACATTCGAGACAGGTATGAGATACATAAAGAAAAGTTTCACAAGTATGAGATACATAATGAAAGCTTTCTGGGTATGAGACCGGATATGAGATTATGTCATACCCATCTAATTAACCAAAACAATATACCTTTTTACTTGAACTATATACTTATAATATGTGAAAAATGATATTTTCTTTTAGGATATATATTTAATATTCGAGTAAACTTCGCTTTTGCTCCTTTTGGTTTGGTACAAATAACGGTTTTCATCTAAATGTTTCAAAATCTTGATTTTACTCCTTGTAGTTTGCAATCCGTTTCATTTACTTACAACTCACTAACACTATTAAAAAATTCTGTTAACTACAGGGACAATTTAGACTTTTTGTTAATAAAGGTTGATAGTGGAAAATTTTATAATTTTTCTTATTAACAAAAACATCTCACACACTCTCTTCTTTCACCCACTTCTCTCTCTCAGAATAAACCCTAGATTAGCCACCACCACCACTACTATCGCCACCACAACCGCCACCCATTCACCAATGCCACAACAACCACCACCACATCACAGGCACCATAACAATGCCACACAACTACCACAACAACACAACCACCACAACAACACAACCACCCAAACAACACCACACAACCACCATCACAACACATCACCCCTTCCCCATCGCCAACATTCATCGCCACTGCCACCTAGAGCATCCCGAACACCACCATTGTCATCTCCATCGTCCTCATCGCTCACCGTTATCATCTCTCACCACTAAACCTCAATCTAAATCCAAGGTAAAACCACCAGAAGCACTACATCAAAAGTAAATCAAGGAAGATGAAAAGAGGAATTACTATTTGTCTAATCAGTGTCAATTTAGGGTTTAATGGTGGTGATGGTGGACAATTTAGGGTTTGATAGTAGTGAAGATGGTGATGGTGGTTGATTTAGGGTTTAATGGTGGTGAACGACGGTGATGATGGTCGGTTTCGCGTGCAGGGGTGGAGGGTTTGAAGGGATGGCCAGCTAGAGATGGAGATGCTCATGGTCGTTGCCGGATGGAAGATAGCGTGGTAGTCAGCGATGATGAAGATGAGCTTTTTCAGAAAAAGTTATTTAAGCAGTTTACAAAACTTTCATGTAAGGCCCTGTTCTAGGTAACCTCACAGTTGGATTTGGACATCAGAAACACAAGTTCTCGAACATCAAATTTCATTAATATAAGCAGCAGAACATAAAATATTGTCATCACTTAAAGTATTTACATCAGAAAGATAACTTTAACTATCTGTCTTAATCTATGCCAGGATGCCAGTCTTGACCATATGCCAGATAGCTTCCCAATCCATGCCAAGCTCACCTCCTATTTCTATAGCATACCTGTCAATATAATATGCATACAAAAGTCAGCGATGCTGAGTGAGCTCTAGGTTTACTTTATTGAATTATTTTAACGGAACTTTATCATAAACGTACACCTTTCCATACTTTAACAATACATCTACTTTAACTTTATGCTTACGCTAGGTAAGGCTTCTTTAACTACAATAATACTTGTTTGTTAACTATACTTTACCTTTTACATTATCATTTCTTTATCCGTTACCTTGTCTTTGCTTTACCTGTACTTTAGTTTTATTCTTTTACTATATCTTTGAGCTTTGCACAAATGCTTAGCCCCTTTATCCGGTGAGAATACCTAAAATGTAGCTCCTATGTGAGAATACACCAGGCATAACTCCTTTATCAGGTGAGCATACCCAAATTATAGCTCCTATGTGAGAATGCAACGAATGCAATTCTCCTTTATTAGTGCTTGCAAGACTCTTTAGCGTACTTTAACGTTTTCACAGTTGTACTTTAGCGAGTAACTGTTTTTGAATTATTTTTCAAGTTTTTTAAAGTTTCACATGTGACTTTACTATCTTTCTTTAATCTTTAACTATGATATTACATATACTTTATTCCTTCAAGATATAATTTCTTTGTTAAACTATCTTTATCACGCGCTATACGAGGGTATCTATATACGTATCTATCTATGGGTTCGCGCGAGAACATCAACATCAAAACACTATAACTTGCGCGAGAACTCTCCAAGATGTGACAACTTGCCAAGCAAGTTATCCCCATCGTGCGAGAACTATAAAATATAATCTTCTGTCGCGAGAACTAACCATTCGCGCGAGAACTTACTCTCTGCGTGATAACTATTCGGTTGTTCGAAGACTTCATCCCCAAGTTATCAATTCTTTAACTATTCTAACGCCCAAAAACATGCTATAACAATCTATACTAATAAGGTATGCATATTAGCCCAAAACATGGAAAACACATAAAAAAGAGGAGTCTAAAACTCACCTTATGATATTTTGCACAAGAACAATACTGAACCGAGAGCCTTTCGATCAAAATCTACATAATCAAGCGCAATATCAATACATACTATCCATAAATGCATAAACACATCGAATATCATCGAATACATACCTAGGCACCACTTAGCACCGATTTCTCTCTTCTCAAGCACAACAGCAGGAGTTATCCCATGAAGTGGAGAAGATTGGGTGCTTGGGCCTATTTATAGTGTTTTCCAATGTTTGCAGTTATTCTCGCACGAGAACCTCAGTCGCTCGAGAACTGCCTTCCATACGAGAACTTTGGTTTTTCTTTGAATATTTTGGGGTGTTACAAGTCTATCCTTCTTATTTGGGTTTCGTCCCCGAAACCCGCTATTCATTAAACAATTGAGGGTAATGCTGTCTCATTTCATCTTCGAATTCCCAAGTGGATTCCGACCCCTTTCTATGCTTCCACTACACTTGGACAAGTGGAACTACTTTATTCCTTAATTGTTTCTCCTTCCTGTCTTTGATTGCTTTGGGCTGTTCCAAGTAATTTAATCTGTCATCTATCTCCACGTCTTCCAGTGAAACATGAGCGTCTTTGTCTGCTAGACACTTACGCAGTTATGATACTTGGAAGGTAGGATGAATTCCACTTAACTCATCTGGTAGTTCCAGTCTATATGCCACTTCCCCGACATGGGCTACTATTTTGAAAGGCCTAATAAATCGAGGGCTTAACTTTCCTCTCTTTTTGAATCGAATGATTCTTCTCTAAGGTGAAATCTTTAGCATCACTTTATCACCGACGTTAAACTCAATCGGTCTTCAACGTTTGTCGGCATAGGACTTCTGTCTGTCTTTAGAGGCTTTTATGTAGGCTTTAATTTTGACTAACTTCTCATTGGTGGTCTCTATAACCTCAATACTCCCCAACTACTATCCGATTTCCCCCCAACATACAGGGGTCCTACACTTCCGACAATAAAGCATCTCATACGGGGGCATTCCAATACTAGCATGGTAGTTGTTATTGTCTGAGAACTCTGCCAACGGTAGGTGACTATCCCAGCTCCTACCAAAGTCTATGATACATGCACGAAGCATGTCCTCTAATGTCTGTATAGTCCTTTCGGATTGGCCATCCATCTGTGGGTGGTATGTTGTACTGATGTGCAGTCTAGTTCCCATAGCATCATTGAACTTCTTCCAAAATTTAAACCGTGTATCTCTATCAAAGACAATGGACACCGGCACACCATGACGGGTAACTATTTCATTGATGAACAATTCAGCTAGCCGCTCTAAGTTATACGTCTCTCGGATAGGTAGAAAATGAGCACTTTTCGTCAGTCCGTCTATTATGACCCATATGGCATCATAACCTTTAGCTGTACGAGGCAGTTTCATTATGAAATCCATAGTAATATGCTCCCATTTCCATTCGGGAATCTCCAAGGGTTGGATTTTCCCATATGGCTTCTGATGCTCAGCCTTAACCTGGAGACAGATCAAGCACCTTCCTACATACCTCGCTAGGCCAGCTTTCATTCCCTGCCACCAATAATTCTGCTTTAGGACTTGGTACATTTTATTAGTTCCCAGATGAATTGAGTAGCGAGTCTTATGGGCTTCGTCTAGTACTCTCTCCCGCAGACCCCCACAACAAGGGATCCACATACGCCCGAATCTGGTTTTGACACCATTGGTGTTTTCTTCTAGATTCGCGATCTGCCCTTTCATTCTCTCTTCATTAACGTATTTAGGTTCCAGAGCTTCTTTTCGAGCTTCACAGATTTGCTTTATCACATCAAGGGTCACAATCAACTAGTAAGATCTCACCCGTATTAGGTCACGGTTTTCCTTACGGCTTAGGGCATCAGCTACCATGTTAGCTTTACCCGGGTGATAATGAATCTCACAGTCGTAGTCTTTTATGAGCTCCAACCATCGCCTCTGTCTCATATTGAGATCTTTTTGTTCGAAGAAGTACTTTAAGCTTTTATGGTCCGTAATAATCATACACTTGACACCATATAAGTAGTATCTCCATATTTTTAACGCGAATACCACAACAGCCAGCTCCAGATCGTGGGTAGGGTAGTTCACTTCGTGAATCTTTAACTCTCGGGACGCGTATGCTATGACTTGGCCTCGTTGTATTAGTACGCACTCTAACCTTGATAAGAATCATCAGAATATACAACCAACTACTTATTCCCTTCTGGTAGCGTTAACACCGAAGCTTGTATCAATTTCTCTTTAAATTTATGAACGCATTTTCTTGACTGTCGCCCCATTCAAACTTCACATCTTTCCTTATCAAATTTGTCAGTGGTGAGGCAATCTTGGAAAAATCCTAAATGAACCTCCTATAATAACCTGCCAATCCGAGGAAGCTTCGGATTTCAGACGGCGTTTTTGGCGAACTTCACTGCATCACAGCTTCCACTTTAGCAGGATCAACCATGATCCCTTCTGGGTTGATCACATGACCCAGGAACTGTACCTCACAGTTGGATTTGGACATCAGAAACACAAGTTCGAGTCGAACATCAAATTTATTAATATAAGCAGCGGAATATAAAATATTGTCATCATTTAAAGTATTTACATCAAAAAGAAAACTTTAACTATCAGTCTTAATCTATGCCAGGATGCCAGTCTTGGCCATATGCTAGGTAGCTTCCTAATCCATGACAAGCTCACCTCTTATTTCTATAGCATACCTGTCAATCTAATATGACAAAAGTCAGCGACGTTGAGTGAGCTCTAGGTTTACTTTATCGAATTACTTTAATGGAACTTTATCATAAACGTACACCTTTCCATACTTTAACAATACATCTACTTTAACTTTATGCTTACGCTAGGGTAAGGCTTCTTTAACTACTATAATACTCGTTTGTTAACTATGCTTTAGCTTTTACGTTATCATTTCTTTATCCGTTACTTTATCTTTGCTTTATCTGTAGTTTAGTTTTATTCTTTTACTCTATCTTTGAGCTTAGCACAAATGCTTAGCCCCTTTATCCGGTGAGAATGCACAAGCCATATCTCCTATATCAGGTGAGCATACCCAAAGTATAACTCCTATGTGAGAATGCACTAGGCATAACTCCTTTATCAGGTGAGCATACCCAAAGTATAGCTCCTATGTGAGAATGCAACGAATGCAATTCTCCTTTATCAGTGCTTACAAGACTCTTTAGCGTACTTTAATGTTTTCACAGCTGTGCTTTAGCGGGTAACTGTTTTTGAATTATTATTCAAGTTTCTTAACGTTTCACATGTGACTTTATTATCTTTCTTTAATCTTTAACTGTGATATTACATATACTTTATTCCTTCAGCTATAATTTCTCTGTTAAACTATCTTTATCGCACGCTATATGGGGGTATCTATATACGTATCTATCTATGGGTTCGCGCGAGAACATCAACACCAAAACACTATAACTCGCGCTAGAACTCTCCAAGATGCTACAACTTGCCAAGCAAGTTATCCCCATCGTGCGAGAACTATGAAATATAACCGTCTGTCGCGAGAACCAACCATTCGCGCGAGAACTTACTCTCCGCGCGATAACTATTCGGTTGTTCGAAGACTTCATCCCCAAGTTATCGATTCTTTAACTATTCTAACGCCCAAAAACATGCTATAAAAATCTATACTATTAAGGTATGCATATTAGCCCCAAAACATAGAAAACACGTAAACAAGAGGGGTCTAAAACTCACTTTATGATATTTTGCACAAGAACAACACTGAACCGAGAGCCTTTCGATCAAAAACTACATAATCACGCGCAATATCATTACATACTATCCATAAATACATAAACACATCGAATATCATCGAATACATACCTTAGACACCACTTAGCACCAATTTCTCTCTTCTCAAGCACAACAGCAGGAGTTATCGTATGAAGTGGAGAAGATTGGGTTCTTGGGCCTATTTATAGTGTTTTCCACTATTCGCAGCTGTTCTCGCACAAGAACCTTCAGTCGCGCGAGAACTGCCTTCCACGCGAGAACTTTGGTTTTTCTTTAAAGATTTCGGGGTGTTATATTTCATAAATTACATAATCAGTCCTTTAATATAAAAAGACCTAAATACCCTTACATTCAACAAAAACATTTAACGGAGTTAACAGGTAGGAGTTTTTTGAGACAAATTGAAATCTTAGGGAGTGAAATCAATATTTTAAAACGTTTGGATGAAAACCGTTATTTGGACCAAACCACATGGAACAAAAGCGAAGTTTACTCTTAATATTATTATTTACACAAAAACTAGAATGGCTAGGAAAAAATATATTTGAAAGTCCCCCTAGATATTAGACATAGTTTTATAACTGAGTATGTAACTGAGATTACCATTACCGGTCTTATATTGTCCCATAGCCATTTCTAGTACATGAGGGCACAATAGGTATGGAACCACCTAGGCACAAGCTTCATCGCTGACCTTTATTTTTGTCATTCCTCACACGAAATTCTCTATTATCTTTAATCCCTTTGGGAAAAACTAGCACAAAGAGCCACCAAACCTCCACTTTCAAACACCACCTCCAATCTCATTCGCCTTTTGCCACCAACCAAATTCCAAAGACTCAAACCCATAACTTACATGAAAATGTTCAAAATCAGAAAAGTAACCTGCTAATTCTCACACCACGAAAGTTGAGAGGATACCGGAACCAGAGCTTAAAAAGGACTTAGGAACACATCATAGGGGAACATCAACTGCAAAGAAGGTTCATGATGAAATTAATAAAATGGATCTTACAAGGAACTCATGAACTACATCACAGTCACCATTTATCTTGTCAAAGTCAACATAAATTGCTGATTAATTTCACCTAAATACTGTCCGCCAGTTCAACCAGTGCTAAAATCTTGTTCTCCTGACCATGGTTTTATTGGACAACCCTATCCATTCTAACTCTTTTGCTAAGTCGATTGGAAAACTGTCTTCTGACACCCAACAACAACAAATGATGTTGTTTGGTACTCGCTAGAAACCTCCCATGAGTGGAGGTTTGCGACGAATATTGTAAACCAAGTTTTCTTCCGTTTGGTAAACAAGCTAACAAACTTTATTTTATATATATTATTATTGTTTTCCAATAGTAAATAAACAAGTGAGTTTTCTTTCCTTTGCTACAATTGGTGATGCGGATCAGATACTTATGTTGATAACCTGTTGTGAAACAGAGAAAACATAAGAAAATACTTGGTGTATTCAATTAACTTGATATCAGACATACATTATCATATATTCATACGAAAACACTAACACAATGTGAAACACTAAACCCAATAACCATTAGATAGAATATAAGTCCGCATCTTTATCAAATTTAAAATAGAAAATAGTCTTTCATTTCTAACAGATAGGCTTTCTTTCATAGCTAAGCCCAACCAATTTAAGAGTTGGGCATTTGTACACGAGTAAAAATGGAGCATAAACTTTGTAGGTAGGCTCAAGCCCAATGATGGTTTTTGGATCTGGATAATAAAAGGGGTTTGTACTTTGTAAAGGGAATAATAGTCATGACTCATGATAATTTATATGTTTATTAATAAGTAATTTCTGAGTTAATAATTAGAGGTTGCGTTTTATGTTTGTCAGAATATTATATTAAGGGTAAAATATTTACTGCAATAAACACGTTTTATTCAATTTCTTGTGAAATGACTACTTTGATTTGATTTAGTAAATAAGTAATTTAAAAGAGAGATTAGTTATTTTCTATAAGTAACTTGTCTAACATATAATAAAAAACAATTATCTGTATAAGTAATTTGTCTAAAATAACGTATTGAAAAAGTAAGTTATTATATGTAAAACTAGGGAGATTACGAGTCGCGTGTTGCGCCTTCACCCACAGATATCGTTAATAACTGAATATCCAAACAAAACATAGTATATTACAGTTCTTTTAGAGAGATGTTATAAAATAAGGCAACCTAATGCATGTGGCTTTTAGGAGATGACACAAAACATGTTAATATCGATCATCCATGTATCAAGAAAAAATAGTAATATACATTTGACCTTATGCCAAATATAGATAGGGCTTCTTCCCAACAATTATTATAGTTGAAGATAACATCAATTATCTAATATCACCATATATTGCTTTTTTAGAGCGGGAGTCGACAATGTACGAGTGTAATTCACAATATTTCTCAAGAAAAGAAGCACATACGTTATCATATGTATGAGTACTGTCAAACTACTTGACAAAGATTCAAATCTTAATATGTTTTTAAAAAAAAATGGAAACAAATTATCAGAGAGTATATTAAGTACCAACATATGTTTTCTTAAATGTCACAGATTCTTTGGTTTCAATTTTCATTATGCAATGTCAAATGTAAGGCTAAAGCCTATACTTTTCATACTTCTTTCAAGTTTGCAAATATATTACTTGTTTAGATAGCACAAATAATCTTGCATGCTAATCAGTTATAAAAAACAATCAAATAGGTATAATGTTAATTAGAAGTCCCAAATGAATAAACACTTAAATGCAAAACCAAACACAGAAACCAAAAGTAGTGTTTAATGAACCTAAACTACAACCTGATATAGCATCAGCCAACAATTAGATGCAAATTTGAGTTAATAAAAATATATAACCAAGCTTATGTTAATTACCTTTGAAAAACCAAAAATGGCATTACTAAATTCACTTTCTCCAATTTGATAAGTTGAACTCCTCCAAAGTACATTTCGACGAAAAATCTGTCTTTTGAAAGATTTAGCTGATGGTGTTGGTGGAGCTCATGTTGATGTGGTCAAGAGCAATATGGTGAATGATTCTAAAATTTTAAAAATTAAATTATAAAAATTAAATCTTTACTAACTTGAACAAATCATGGATTTACATGATATATACACTTTTTTAATATAAACATATTTGTTAATCACATCTTATGCTCCTACTACACATACCTAGAATTAGTCCAAAAAGTTCTACCCACTGACCTTAGTGTTGCTGCTTTAACATTTAAAAATTCAAAGAAAGAATTAGTTGCTAACTTACATTCAAATGTTGGTCACTTGTTGAAGTTACATCAACTATTAAAAAGCCTTTATATTTCTTATATTAGTAAACTCAGCAGTTGACTCCCGTTATTAACCTTTCAAAATTTCAGGTAACTAATTTTTTGCACTTGTTTGAAACTATAAACCAAAAAATGCATTTAATCTCTTCTACCATTTAAAAACCTTTTGAGTGAATTTAACTGCATTGATTAAGTCACCAAGATAAAAAAATAAAACCTTATACAACAAAATGGAAGTATCATTTCCTACCTGCATGCCGCAAGAAAAATTGTTTTCTTAGATCATGCCGTTCTGTTTGTTTGAAATTAATGATGCATAGACTGAAAATCGCATCGACCCAAAGGGTTTCACGAAACAAAGGCTGGCAACCCGGATGCGATGCAAAGCCTCTTTGTTTGAGTTCAAACGGTGAAGGTAGTTGAGAGAAAGGGATCTACATGTGAGAGAAATAGTGGTGATAAATATCATATTTCAAAGGAAAGATTAAAACAATCTAAGTTATACATGATGTTACATAAGTTGTATACACATTACTCAACATTACACCAAGCATAACCCATAATAAAAGACACTGTTCATTTGCTTTGCAAATTAACATTACATAATTTCAAAGTAAAATCTGTTTAAAGACTAAAAGATGTAACTTTTTTATATAAACGTTTTCAAATTTACTAAGAATATAACTAACAAAATACAATTTCAAGTCTTGTTTGATGGTACTTTTTTTTTTTAATTTTAAAGAATAAAACAAACAGAGTGGGGATTGAATCTAATAAATGCCAATTAAATTTTGAGTACAAGCTCTCCTTAAATTCAAAGGTTTGAGCCTTGCCTATAACAAGTTAGTGTGAATTAGTTGTTGTGTAAATTAGATAAATTATGAAGGTATGGATATGGTAAAAGGTGTATTAAATTAAAAAAGTCTAAGAAGAATTATGGGTTTGACATGTGTCATTTTATTGTTTTAAAGATGGGCATTTTGGTCAGTGTGTTAAATACGTCAGCTCATTGTGTTTTATACGTTCATTGTATCAAATATCAGTTCATTGTGTCATATAATTTACGTCATTTGTTATATGTATTCATCATTGTGTTTTACGTTTTAGATTATTTTGTGTTATTTTGTTTATTGATTATATAAATTATATAAATTTGTTATCTATCATTGTGTTTTACAATTAAAATATACAATGATATACTTTCATCAATGTATTTTTCAAATCTCATAGCGTTGAAGATAATACAATATATTATTTTTATCATTGTTTTTTATGGATTATATAAACATGTTATCTGTTATTATGTTTTACAATTAAATAGACACAATAATGTTATTTCACCAATGTTTTTTTTCAAAACTAAAAAATATTCAAGATAACACAATAACGATCAAAAAAACATAATGAGACATTTTTTTGTCATTATTTTTAACGTATTAGATTAATTAGTTGTTAATTTATTATTATGTTTTACATATTAGAGATACACAATAATGTTATTTCAGTATTATATTTCTATTTAAGATTCGTTACTTTAGAAAAACATAATAGTATTTAGTAAAACACATTAACTAATAAAAATACATAATAAACTGCATTGCAGACAGAATGACATACATAAAAGTTATGAACGTTACGGTGGGGGGTGACAAAGGACGTGCTCGTACGGTTCATATAAGGAAATGAAAAGGTCATTGATTGTTGGGAACTTTCACTCCTCTATATTCGAAATATGCCTTTCTAGGAGCATTACGATCTCATCTCGGATCTCTTTGTTCAAGGAGAGCTGGCTGCATCCCTTTGGTCCTTCTTCGCGTCTCATCTTAACATCTCAATATCCCAAGCTCAGTCTCTCGAGCAGTGTCTTGAGTCTTGGTGGACTGATACTCTTTGCTCCCAGTATTCTTTTTTACGCAATTCTTTTGCTTTATTTATCCTATGGGAAGTTTGGAAAGATGGATGGAGGTAGAGCCCTCCAACTCAAGCACGAAATCAATGTTGTGTCAACAATAATCCAGAGGGGCACCACCAAGCGGGATCGAGACCAGCCCCTTGTATATAGGGTTCCAAACCTGCGCTTCGGTTCCTAACATGCTAAGCACCTACCCCGCTGGCCTGGGGAACTACGAACTACTAGTTTAGCCTATCTGGCCTAACTAGCTTGTTAAAACAACCTGATCGGGACCCCTACCACTCTTGTAGATCACTGAACTACTTGAGAAGCTGGTCGCTAGAAAGAAGCAACGAGGAAGCGAAGCTGTCTACGAAGCTTTGCTTCTCCCCCTGTAGTCGTAATACTCGGCTCATCGCTACTTTGATTCAAAAGGTAACCGATGGTTCCCGACTTTCTCTGGTTTCCGCAACCGTAACCCTTTTTCCGAGAGAACTTGCAAAAGTCAAAAAAGTGTCTATTCTTAAAAAACATATTAACAAATTTGTTCTTACAATTTGATCTTAACCATTGATTAAGAATACTGATAATTGAGATTATTTATTACGTTTTTTAGTTTTAGAGCCATTTTCATTTGAACTTTTCCCAACTAATGATACATATGATAACAGTTAACTGGTTAAATAATAAATAAATAAATTCATTTTTACACTAGAATTGAGAATGATGTCTTCTAATTATATATTCCGTTTATAATGCTTCCCCGTGTATTCAGTTCTATGTCGGGATTGATCATGATATACTTGTTCTACTTTGAATTAAATTAGTAATTAATAATCGGTCTGGAAATTTTAGTAATAAGAAATTTATATACAATAATTCAGTAATCTTGAAGGTATAACGATTTTGTAATCAGCGTTTTTCTAGAATAAACTATGTGATATATGTTTATTCAACTATAGTGTAATTAATGATTGATGAAGTAAGACTTCACTAGTTTAAATTGAAGTTTATGATTTGTCGTCTTATAACATTACAAAATCCCTCAAATTACTAGCAATTTTTTGCAAAGAATATAAAGTCTACATGAATAATGAATCTATACATAGACGCTATTTTTGTATAGCAGTTGTATTTTCTGTAGATTTTTTTAAGCAATTACTTTATTATAAATATATTTACTGCATGCAAAATAGACCTCATATTGAAAATTTTCATGTCTTTATCATATGTATCATGGGGGTTCAAGAATGCCAAAATAGACGGGTTTTGAACTTGAAGGGGACACGAAAGAAAAGATTTATAAGTTTCCCACGCGAAGGAATGCATGAAGGCATCACTTAACAATCATGATATTTCTCCAACAAAGCTTACCTACCTTTGTTTACTTGATATTTCTCAATCATTAGTCATTTTTACTAGGGGTGAGCATGGTCGGTTTGGTTCGGTTTTAACCTAAAACCAAAACCAAAAACCGATATTTCGGTTTCTGGGTTGTTAAAACCGTTCGATTTCGGTTTTTTCGGTTTTTGGTTTTCGGTTTTCACTTCGGTTTCGGTTTTTTCGGTTTTGCTTTCTGGGCTTTAAGTTTTTTTCTAAAAAAATTAGTCTAAAGTATTTAATTTAAGCTAGAAGTTTTTGGATTTACATCATTTGTTGATCTTTAAACATAATCTTCATATTTTTATAAACTACTTAACATTATAATTTATTGCAATTTATGAAATACAATAACAAAAAAATCAATAAAACACATTAATCTACCATACAAAAAAGTTTAAATATTATTTTTAAAACCTAAATATTCAATCTATTCTAAATAGGATAAGTTAAATAAGTAATTTATAGACTAGTCATATTTAATAGTATATGAATACACCTCTAAATTTACAAGTTCGGTTTTATGGTTTCGGTTCGGTTTTTTCGGTTTCTGTTAAAAGCAAAACCGAAACCAAACCGAAAAAATCGGTTTTTAAAAAACCATCAAACCAAACCGTCGGTTTCTCATTGGTTTCGGTTTTTTTGGGTCGGTTGCGGCGGTTATTTCGGTTGCGGTTCGGTTATTTCGGTTTTTTGCACACCCCTAATTTTTACCATAGCTGCGGCGGAATCAGAATTATTTTTCTAGCTATAAAGTACAGTGTCAGCATTTTATGGTTTTTGAATTCTAAGAATCTAGACGTCATACTTTTCGGGTCAGTCAAAGGTAGGGCCTGGTCACAAATAAAAGATATTGTCAATAGAAAAAATAATAAATGCCATTAAAATATAAAAAAAAAATTATCTTTTATAGTTGTTCTCTATAAGGTAATATGTTTTGAAACCGGTCTATCACACCTTCAATGGTAATATTTGAAAATAATTGTTTTCAATATAGCAAATACAAACATCATTCATATACTCATTACCCATTTGATTACGTAAATTCGTCTTTACATGCTTCATTGAATAAAAACATCTCTTAATACTCGTGGTTTCAACCTGTATAATGTCAACTTCAATAAACGATAAACCAACGGATATCAAATATGTTTTTGTAACCGGTACACTAATTAATAACAGGGTAATATAAAATGGGAATTGACTAAGGATTTGGATTTTTAATTAATTTATTCTATAATCTACGCAACTAGTACAATAATATTTATTTAAGCTATCATATAACTTTATAATTACTTTATTAACTTACATAAGAGCTTACATGATTTTTTTAAAACCAATGCACAATTGGAAAATAATTTTTTTTTCCAAGTAAACAATGGTTCCAATCGTTGTGTCATTTGAATTTGCGTACTATACATTCTTTATAGAACCAGAAAAAAATAATCAGTTGACCTCGCTGTCTATAAGATAGATCTACACACAACCAATATTCTTATCTAGATAGAGGCCATTTATATGAATACTTCATCAACAAAGCTTATCTAGCTCTTTATGACTTATCAACACTACGATATACAAATTATTCACCTTTAGCTATTAAGGCTTAAGTTATTTATCAACAATGAATAGAATATTGTACACTTTTTAATAAATATATAACCAAGCACTATACCTGGTACTTAGCATTCCACACATGCTATTCATTCCACACATGCTATTTTTTATGATTGAAATTTATTTTCACAGTCACATCACGTATGACCAATTTGACTACTTAATATATATTTATTAAAGGAAATTTGGTAACAAACGGTTTCAACTTTAACCTATTGGTAACCATTGGTCCAATCTTTTACATTCGCTGGGAAAAGTCCCAACTATTTACTTTTGTGTTGTCATCGGTTTCACCCTAACAGAATGTTAACTCCGTTAACTTCCTTCTGACGTGGCAATCCAGCTGTCGTCTACGTGTAAATTTTTGCGTTTATGTGTAAAGTAGTTGGTAATCTATTTCTTCAATATTATGTCTTAATCTGAAACCCTAACCACCAGAAATCACAACCCATAAAATCTCGCAAATTCTCACAAGAAAGAACGAAGAACAATCTCTTGTGAGCACTTGGGTTTGACAAACAGCAATGGATGAAGCTCTTGTGCGTGTCCACCTCCATACTGGTGGAAGATTAGTGGTTGAATCCCCGATAATAAGGTACGCTGGTGGAAGAGTAAAGAAATTAGAGATATCACCATACCATTTTTTGTTCTTTGAGTTAATAGAATATGCAATTAAGTTTGGTTCCTACAAATCTAGGCAACTTCGGTTGTATTGCAAGATCCCTGGTGATTTCGAATTGATTGAAATGCTTTCATTGCTTCACTCTACATCTGATAAACATCTAAGTATATATGTTTCAGATCAATCTATGATAAAATCCAGCCAACCCCCCAATAACCCTCAAGGCCAGCCCACTAGACCTGAAGCCCAGCCCACTAGCACTCAAGCCCATGTGCAGAGTCCATGTTCACGGGTCGGAACCAGATCTCAAGCCAGAACACTACCTCAAAATCCTCAACATGATGATACACTACCAAGCTTAGCTAGATCTCCATTGAGTCCATGTTCACATGTTAGAACCAGAGCTCAAGCCAGAACACTACCTCCACAAGTTGAAACATTACAATCAAAAGGTAAAACACCAATTGAGACAAAAGAAGCTGAAAGTGTTCAATCCAGAAGACTACCTCCATAAGTTGAAACATCACAAGCAAAAGGTAAAACACCAATTAAGACAACTGAAGCTGAAAGTGTTCAAGGTAGAAGACTACCTCCATAAGATGAAACATCACAAGCAAAAGGTAAAACACCAAGTGAAACAGTCAATGTAAAAGCTCAAACACCAATTGAGACAATTGAAACTAATCAAGTGAATGATGATGATGGATCAGACAAGAATGATGATGGATCAGAGTCAAAGACTTTAGAAGCTGTTGCTAAGTGTAAGGATAAAACTAATCAAGCTGAAAATAATCAAGTGGGTTTGGATGATGATGGATCTGATAAGGATGATGAAGAGTGGATAGCCTCAATTGATGCAATTAATCAAGTGAATGCACAAGCTGCTGAATCAAACAAGAAGTTACTAGAGGAGTGTCTAAAATAATCTGTCCAAGGAGATATAGAAGCAAATAGTATTTATGAAGATTCTAAGGATGATTTAAACTCACCTGGAGATAGTGAAGATGATGACATTATAAGGAACAAGTACAAAGCTAAGGTTCCAGTTGTAAATGAGCATACTTGCTGATATGTAAACTATATAAATTCAATATTGTAAATATTATTTTGTGATAGGGACTACTTAATGCTGTGGTATTTGTTTGGCCTGAAGCTGAGCATAGAAACTATGCAAGGCACATCTATGCAAATTGGAATAAGAAGTACAAGGGTGAAGCGTTAAAGCTGGTTTTCTGGAAGGCCTGTAAGGCTTATAATAAGGCCGACTTCAATGAGGCTATGAAGGAGATGATAGAAATATCACAAGATGCAGTGGAAGCATTCAAGCAACAGAAACCACAATGCTTTATAAGGTGCTTTTTTAAGAGTCATACATGTTGTGATGTCATAGTAAACAACATGGCTGAAACTTTTAATGGAACCATATTTAAGGCTAGATCTAAGCATATTATAGACATGTTAGAAGATATCAGGGTTACTATAACGTCTAGACTAATAACTAAAAGGTCTGTAATGGAATCTAAAGATGTGGTAGTGTGCCCAAGGATACAAGCTAAGCTAGATAAACAGAAATAGTTGGCTTATCAAGGTGAAGTCTTCCTATCATCACATCAGGTGTTCCAAGTTAGGTTTTTTGATGATGTTTATGTGGAATTGATTAACAAAACCTGTACATGTAGGAGGTGGGACTTAACATGTAAATATACATATTGCTAATCAATATTTGTTCAATAATTAATTTATGTATGTATTGATGTTAATCAGTTTCATTTAACAATAGTTATTCCATGTAAGCATTTGTGTGCAGTAGCTGGGTTTCTTGGAATGTCTGTGGAACAATATGTGGATGGTTACTACCTTAAAGAGACATACCTAAGGTCATTTGAATACACAATTCCACCATTGCTAAGTCAAAGGTTCTGGCCTGATGTTGATTACCCATTGGATCCTCCTCCCATCAAAAGTCAACCTGGAAGACCAAAAAAAACAGAAAGAAGGATCCTCATGAGAATCCTAAGAATCCAGGTACATTCACAAAGCATGGAATTCAACTGAGTTGTAGCAATTACAAAGAGACTGGCCATAATATCAGAAAGTGTTCAAAGCCAAAGATGTCTAAGGGACTAGACACATCACAAGCTGCTGCAAATGAAGGAGGGCCAGTTAAAGGTCCAGGCACATCACAAGCATCGCAAACAGCAAGGGAGATGCCAAGTCAACCAACCTAACAATCAACTACTTCTAAAAGAACAAAGGCAAGAGTAGAGGTGAAGAGCAGGGGAAAGTAGATGTTGGTTATGTATGGTTCTTTAAGACAGTTGACATTTTAATGGTTTATGGTTGTTATTGTTTGACTTTTTAGTGGTTTATGGTTGTAGTAGATGTTGGTTATGTATGGTTCTTTAAGACCTTGACATTTAAATGGTTTATGGTTGTAATTGTTTGACTTTTTAATGGTTAACAATGGTAGTAGTAGATTTTGGTTGATGTATGGTTAACAATAGTTGTAGTAGATGTCTTCATTTTATCAACTGCAATTCACAAGCAAAAGTAAATCTCAATTGCATTTGACATGTCAAAAGCAAATCTCAAATACAATTCAAATGCCATTAAAAATTATTCGTACAAGAACTATGAAAACAGTCATTACATCATTTTTACACCAATAAGGTCCACCATATTGCTAAGGCAATAACTGCTAAACCTAAAAGACTTTGACTCTTTCAATTTGACATTTTCATTGATAGTAACAACTTCAACTTCTTATTATCTTCTTGCAAAACCACGTACTTTAACTTTAAATTTTTAATCTCCATCTCTGTGATTTGTTGATCTTTGCTTGAAATGCAAATCTTTGAAACTTCATCAAGTTCATCTTTCCACATGAAGAATTTGCAGTCTTGATTCTACTCACACTCAGAAAAACAAAGAGTTAGTGTATTAAGGCAAAAAATAAAAATAAACTTGATAATTAGTACATACCGGCCATAAAGGGCAACCATAGAACTCTTCCCCATTTCGAGAACTTCTAGGTCCAGCAACCCTAACAATTGAAATTAAATCGTGGTTGTAGTACACATTGCCCTCAAAATCAAGCTTAAACCTTTTAGGGTTTTTCTTACAAGCAGATGTTGAAGAAGATGAAGAAGCCATTTCGATGTTCTTGAAGGTCGATTGAAGTTCTTACCTGCTCACGAAGGTGGATTGAAGGTAATGAAGGTCGATTGAAGGAGATGAAGGTGGATTAATCCTTTAGGGTTTGGATTTTCTTTAACGGGTGAGAAACCAGTTTATATATACACATGAATAAAGGAGAAACATGGGTCCCCTAATTTACACATAAACGACAGCTGGATTGCCACGTCAGAAGAAAGTTAACGGAGTTAACATTCTGTTAGGGTGGGACCGATGACAACACAAAAGTAAATAGTTGGAACTGTCCCCAGCGAATGTAAAAGTTGGGACCGTTTGTTACCAATTTTCCTTTATTAAAAGGCGAGTCAAACATCATATGTTTCTACTTCTCTTCAATTGATGGTTTTATATTTGTTTATATGGTTTTTTCGACTTTTTTTCTTCCATGTTTTATTGTTTTAAAACGAGGTTGTCCACCGCTACAAAAAAGGCATTTTTTATGGATGAATCTATAGCAAATTTGTAGTAAAACAGGTGTTTGTTACAGATCTGCTACCGATTTGGTTTTTAGATGATACTTTCTTCGTTAATTTGTTTTGCTATGGACAAATATTTTCTATGGGTTTAGCTACAAAAATGGACGTTGCTACTTTAGCTACACATTTATCTACGAATGTATGTTATGGAGTATGCTATGAAATTTTTTATCATTTTAGCTATGAAACTTTTGCTATGGAAATGTTTGCTATGGTTTTGCTATGGTTTTGCTATGAATTTTAGCCACAGTTTTGCTATAGATGGTATATCTACTATTTTACTACGAATATTTGCTATGGAATTTAGCTAGAGATTTGCTATATTTTGCCAATGGAAACTTTGCTTCGCATTTTTGCTATGAATATTACTATACTTCTGCTACAAATTTTGATACAGGTTTACGTCGTAATCTCATACGCTATTCTTTACTTACTTAACCATGGCAACAGCACTGCCACTACTAGCGTCCGACTTCACCTGGTTATCAACTGATCATTACTTACTGTCACACCCCCGCTTATAGCGGAAACACGAGGATGTAACGGACGGGATTGTCATAACACATTGTTAATTAATAGAGATGTATCAAATGATGTAAGGCCAACGTGTCATGACGTCACCCGACACAAATGGAGACTTGTGTCGTAGTTAGTCAATCCCACGACAAACATAGTCAAACAATCAAAAGAAATTTAAGTCCCACAACTCGGGAACAAGTAAACAAGACATGATCAACAAAGGTATTGCCAAGCGAACATAATATCAGTAACACAAGACAAGTCTCTAAATTGTTTTTTCTTAGAGTCATCGCTAAGGCCAGCAACACTAGCTACGCTCGATGATTATTACCTGAAAAGATATGCTCAAAAGGTCAACATATTGTTAGTGAGTTCGCAAGTTTAAATAATAAACAAAACTTGATGCTGTGTAATAGTTTGGTAGGACATAAGTGCATACAATTATAAGCAAGCAATATCACATGTAAACATGAGCTCACAACTAAACCTATGACGCATACACAGATCTTGTCGGAACATATTCACCCTAGGGCCCATCCGTGGGCACTGTCAGTCCCAACTAGTATACTAACAAACAAGGGTGGCGGTGTCAACCCAATAGTACTATCAATATCTGCCCGTCGGCGCCAACACCGGAGTTAAATTGTTGTGAATAAAGAACCATACAGAAAACTCATGCATGTACTAGATATTAACTTACAAAATAGAAAACACAATAGTCCCAAAGATTAAATAAGTTCACAGCATAAAAAGGGTGAGCATACTTTTCCCCCTAGATTTTATAAATAATTGAAATGAAAACGGGGCTGCGAAACTCACCCTGTTTGATACGGAAATAAAGTAAACGAGAAGACTTCTAGAGATGAGAGCAACCCAACGATCAAACACCTATAATTAAAGGTAATTAAAATCTTAAAACGCGTCTAAGGAGAATAAATACATTCGGTCGGTTTCGGGTCGGATGGGGTTCGTCGCGTGACAGCACACAAAATATGTATACTTCAATTATTAATTTAATAAATAATAATGTGTATGAATTATGTATATATATAATTAGTCCATATTCGCTCACTATTATTCACTTTATATGTATATATAACATTAGTTACTATTCATACACGTCATGTGCGTTTTATAATAAGACAAATATACTTATATCATAACACACATACACATATTTATATATGTATAAATGTATATATCGTTTGGACACACCCAATAATATAACCATACACACATACACTACTCCAACACACACACTAATCAAGCATAAAAAACACGCACGTCACACACCAAATACGCACTCGATTATGAATACCACCATATACATACACACTGCCATGTCTATACCTTCGATACACACACGTGTGTGTGTGTGTGTATATATATATATATATATATATATATATATATATATTGAGAATAATGATAATATTAATAATAATACTAATAATAATGATAATAGTAATAATATTAATAATAATAATATCAATACATATATAATAAAAACACACACACATTTTCCAAACACAACACACAGAAACACACACTCTTTTCATGCACTAACACACTCACAATACACAAACACGCACACACTGCAATATATATAAATTCATACACACACATACATGCACATTCAAACAAATACAATATATACATATGGCTGCACACACACAACTTATTCAAACATACACACACATATATGCACATTCAAACAAATACAATATATACATATGGCACACACGCACAACTGATTCAAACATACACACACATACCATATTACGGCACACACCAACACACACCTAAAAACACACATACACACACTTTGAGCACATACATATACATACACTGCCGAATACGTACACACAAACGATCATGACGAACACCACCGAACAACCACCGTCCAACACCGCAAACAACCGAAACAAACCTTTGGTATGCGTTACGGGAGATCGACGGTGATCGATGGAGAGTTCCCGGTGATCTCGATGTCACAGGAAGGCGGTCGATGGCAGTGGCTTAGCCGGAGATGGCTTCGGTCGCGTATGTGAGGGATCACGGCGGCAGGGTTGGGTGGGGTGGGGGGTGGGGGGGGGGGTGAATGCCGACATATATATGTGTTTTGAATAAAGGTGGCAAAATAAGCGGGTTGGATTGGGTTGGCTGACGGGTCAGAATGGGTTCGGGTTAGGATGGGTTCGGGTTAGAATGGATTGATTAAAAAAAGGGGTCAGGATGGGTATGGGTCAACATGGATATGGGTCAGGATGGGTACGGGTCAGAATGGGTATGGATTAAACACTCAATGAAATAGGTGCAATAAATTAGTAATAACGAGCTTTCCAAGAGCAATACTCAACACAATAAAATTATGATTTATGCCTTAATTTCACTACCAACTCCAATCATCTTCAATCTTCAATTCAGTAATCAATTTCAGTATTCTCGATCTTCTTCGTACCCTTTGCTAGATTCAATCACAACACACTATGTGTTACTTGTTTGAAGTAATCGGAACTAACTTGGTCTTCCATGATATCAAAGGCAAGTGTTACTTCATCTATTTGTTCTTGATCTACCTTTTTTCTAGCAATTCTATCACCACTTCCGCTAACTCCAATAATCCTTACAATTCGACCCAAATTGCAAACTTATTGAATTAACACGTGTGATGATTGTGGTTATGAAACTAAGGGCAATCACGATGAAACCGGTGGTTTTCAATGATGATTATGGTTCACGAATTAGCTGAACAAGCTCCGAATCCCGTTCCTTCCTTTGAGATATAAAAACTCTCTACAACGGCGTTTGTGGTCCGCGATTTGTCATCGTCACGATTGATAGTAGAAATTTGCGAACAAACTTGAAGACTGCTGATTGGAGTCGAAGATGTCGAGGTTGTAGAAATCACCATTGGACCAAATTGGATACCAAGGTTATTGACGAGGAAAGAAAACACCACCCATCTTGATCCGTAGCTTATTTCACTCAACCCATCCTGACCCACAAGTGTTTTTCTTCAGCCCATTGAATCAATATTTTGACCCGCTGATGAGTTTGTCTAAAACCCAAAGTAACTTGACATGACATAAAAATTACCCAAAATGACCCAAAACTTAATACACGGGTCTCCTTTGCCAGGCCTAGTTTTGAACAATTACACTCTAGCCACTCAACTTCTAATTAATTATTCCCATTAGTTTACCTAAATTACAATTTATACCTTGTACTTTAGCAATAATAATAATAATAATAATAATGATGATGATGATGACGACGATGACGACGACGATGATAATAATAATAATAATAATGTTATTATTAGTAATAATAGTAATATTAGTAATGTTAATTGTACTACTAATGATCAGTTTTATTAATTATTATTCATATAATATTTGTCTAATTCGTCATATTATAATATTAGGATCAATACGCAAGGCAGACACGACGAGATTCGGTTCAAAACGAATTAATTACACAAGGAAAATTAATACACAATGAGAGTTAACGAGCTTCGAGTCAATTGACGAACCTGATAGTGACGGATGCCACAGTATCCCCCAGTTGAGAGAATTTCGTCCCGAAATTCAGCTGGAGCTAGATTCTAAAACTCTATCCGTGAACAGGTGTGGATATTTAAGTTTCATCTGGTCTTCCCGTTCCCACATAAATTCTGGCCCTCGCTTAGAGTTCCACCTTACTCTAACAATTGGAATCTTGCTGCGCTTCAATCACTTGACTTCCCGATCCATAATTTCTATCGGTTCTTCCACAAAATAAAGTTTCTCATCAATTTTGATCTCCACAATCGGCACATGAAGAGATCCATCGGCTAAGCATTTCTTAAGGTTTGATACATGGAATGTATCGTGCACAAACTGAGCTCTTGGGGTAGCTTTAACCGATACGCCACAGAACCAATTCTTTTAGTGATCTTGAATGGTCCGACATACCTCGGAGCTAACTTTCCTTAATTTCTGAATCGTACGATTCCCTTCCAGGGAGAAACTTTCAATAAGACTCGATCACCTACACTAAATTCCAAGGGTTTTCGCCGGTTATCAGCATAACTTTTTTGATGGTCTCTAGCTACCTTAAGTCTATTCTTGATTTGAAATATCTTATCAGTCGTTTTCTAAATAATCTCCAGGCCTGTCAATTGACTTTCACCTACCTCTGTCCAACATACTGGAGACCTACACTTCCTTCCATACAACGCTTCAAACGGAGCACATCCAATGTTCGTATGGTAACTATTATTATAAGAGAATTTGATCAACGGTAAGTGAGTATCCCAACTACCACCAAAGTCGATCACACATGCCCTAAGCATGTCTTCTAGAGTCTATCTCGTACGTTCACTTTGACCATCCGTTTGTGGATGATAGGTAGTACTTAAATCCAATCGAGCACCCATTGCCTTTTGTAAAGTCTACCAAAACCGCAATGTAAATCGACTATCACGATCTGATATAATTGACACAAGCACCCCATGCCTAGCCACAATCTCATTTACATATAATATCGCTAGCTTTTCCATCTTATAATCCTCCCGAATCGGTAAAAAGTGAGCGGATTTTGTCATTCGATCCACAATAACCCAAATCGAATCATGCCCGCTACTTGTTCTAGGCAACTTAGTGATAAAGTCCATTGTTATATTCTCCTATTTCCATTCAGGAATTTCCGGTTGTTGCAATAGACCTGATGGTTTTTGGTGTTCGGCTTTGACTTTCGAACAGGTCAGACATTCACTTACATACGTCGCAATGTCTTTCTTCATACCTTGCCACCAATACAATTCTTTAAGATCTTGGTACATCTTTTCTGCACCAGGATGAACGGAATACTTTGATTTATGTGCTTCGTTCATAACCAGGGTTCGAACATTTCCCTACTTAGGTACCAGTATCCGATCCACAAAATACCGTACGCCATCCTCCTTACAGTTCATCTGTTTATCCAAACCTCGAAACTCCTCACTTGCAATGTTCTCTTCCTTCAGCACTTCACCTTGTGCTGTCAGGATTTAAGTTTTCAGAATCGATTGAATGGTCATTCCCAACGCTCGTGCATGTAAAGGTTTTACACGTTCCTTTCTACTCAAGGCATAAGCCACCACATGTGCCTTTCCTGGATGATATCAAATCTCACAATCATAGTCACTGAGAAGTTCCACCTATCGTCTTTGGTGCATATTCAATTCCTTTTGATAAAAAATGTGTTGAAGACTTTTATGATCAGTGTATATAACGCACTTAGTCCTGTAGAGATAATGCCTCCATATCTTAAGTGCATTTACCACTGCACCTAATTCCAGATCATGTGTCATATAATTATTTTCATGAACCTTAAGCTGACGTGAGGCGTAAGCAATCACCTTATCCTCTTGCATTAGCACACAACTCAGTCCTTGATGTGATGCATCACAGAACACCACAAAGTCGTTGGATACATCCGGAAGGGTCAATATTGGCGCATTACACAATCTTTCCTTCAACGTCTGGAATGCCTCTTCTTGCTCATGCCCCTAATCAAACTTCTTATCCTTCTGCGTTAACACTGTCAACGGTTGAGCGATTTTGGAGAAATTTGCAATGAATCGATGATAGTAACCAGCCAACCATAAGAATTGCCGAATCTCCAAGGGCGTCTTAGGTGTATCCCATTTCTTTACTGCTTCGATCTTTCCAGGATCAATGTGAATTCCATTCTCATTCACCACGTGTCCTAGGAATTTCACTTCTCACAACAACTTTGAGAACTTGGCGTAAAGTTTCTCTTCCTTTAATAACTCAGTACCGCTCGATTAGATGCTGATCATGGTCTTCCTTCGTTCGAGTGTAGATAAGAATATCATCTATAAACACAATTACAAACTTATCCAGATAGGGTTTGCAAACCCGGTTCATCAAATTCATAAACACTGCCGGGGCGTTGGTCAGTCCAAATGGCATGACTAAGAACACGTAATGTCCATATCGAGTTCTAAACGCTGTTTTTGGTATGTCATCCTTATGAACCCTCAATTGATGATAGCCCGATCGAAGATCGATCTTAGAGAAGTAAAAAGCTCTCTGTAATTGGTCGAATAGATCATCGATTCTAGGGAGAGGATATCGATTCTTCACGGTCAACTTATTCAGCTCCTGATAACGTTGCACATTCGGAACGATCCATCTTTCTTCTTAAAGAATAATATTGGTGCTCCCCATGGTGAATGGTTGGGTCGGATAAAACCCTTATCCAATAATTCCTGCAATTGGCTCGATAGTTCCTGCATTTCTGATGGTGCTAATCGATATGGCGTCTTTGCTATGGGTGTTGCTCCCGGAATCGAATCTATACGGAATTCCACCTGTCAAGGAGGAGGCAAACCGAACAAGTCGTCAGGAAATACTTCCGGATAGTCTCGCACCACGGGAATATCCTCCAGTTTCCCTTCCTCTGCTTTCTTTTCCACTACATGCGCTTAAAGCGCGTAGCATTGCTTCTGCAGTCATCGACGAGTCTTCATACAGGAGATAAGCTTTAGGTTCCTTCCTGGTCGTTCTTCTTGTATTCTGAGCACATCATCGTTAGATATAGGGATTCGCACCACTTTTTTTGCGCAGAAAATTTTGGCTCCATATTTTGATAACCAATCCATTCTTACTACTATGTCAAAACCTCCCAATTCAAAAGGTATCAAGTCTATATCAAAAGCATGGTCCTCTAATATTATCATGCACCCTCTAATTATCTTACTAGCTTTCACAAACTTACCATTAGCCATTTCTACAGAGTAACTAGTCTCTAGACAACTAGGGTTCAAACCAAGCAAAGGTGAAAATTTAGAGGAAACAAAGCTATTATCTACCCTGGTATCAAATAATACGGATGCGAAATGATTATTGAGACGGTACGTACCCGTAACAACATTCGGGTCCTAACGAGCGTCATTTGCTCCAATCACGAACGCACGTCCTCGGGCAGCATTCCCTTGATTCATCTGACCTTGATTACTAGCTATTTCTATCACTTGATTTTGGTTATTTCCATGTTGACCTGGTCCCCAGTTCAGCCTAGGGCACACATTCCGATAATGATCAGGGCTTCCATACTCATAACAAACCCTGACGTTTCTCGCCAGATTAACTGCATTTATCGGTGCAACCAAGTTAGGCACCACCCTACAATCCCTTGCAACATGTCCTGGGCGCCTACAGTTCATGCACACCCGACACGGTGCTGCTTGCGGATGATGAAAATTACACTTATTGCACTTGGGGTGTGGCCCAACATATTCTCTCCTCCCTTGATTCACTGCCATAAAATTTCTAGTCACCTTCGCTTTCTTATCAAATTTCCCAGCACCCTGTCTACTTGTCTCCCCTGTATCTTTCCTGTTCTCCTCGTTTTCCCAATACCCCAGTCCTTACCATTTCTTCAATTAAAGTACCGGCTTTCAGAATCGCACTTTGGATTGTAGGACGAGCGGCTACAGTTACCATCACTTGGATTTGAGGAGCCAATCCCCATATGTACCTTTCTATTCTCTTCAACTCTGGGGTCACTAAATGCGGAACAAGCCTAGCCAGTTCATGAAATCGATCTGTGTATGCCGTGTGCCCAGCTCCCACCATAGCATGATTCCAGAACTCATGCTCCAACTTCTGTATTCCATTATTAGGGCAATACTCCTCGGTGATCAAAGCCTTAAATTTGTCCCAAGTCATCTGCATCGCTGCCTCCCTACCTTCTGCTTGAATTTGAGTATTCCACCAAGTCAAAGCCTTTCCTTGCAGTGAACATGTAGCATACTTGATCTTCTACCTATCTAGGCACTCGCTAATGTCGAACACTGCTTCCATCTTTTCAAGCCATCTAGTCAACGCTATTGCTCCACCTTTGCCATCAAATTCCATATGTTTACCTTCCACAAATTCCCTATAAGTACACCTCTTCCTTCTTCCACCATCACCATATCCATTTCCCATTTCCATCTCCATTAGCATTACCATTGTTTGGTCTGTTTCCATTTCCGTTGTCCGGACCACCACCATTTCCATTCATGTTACCATTATCATTCTCGTTACCCAGTCCACCTCCTTCTTTTTTGTTGTTGCCATTCTCACCTTCATATCCATTCTCGCCGTTCTCTTCATCACCACCATTCCCACCATTATTTCCATTACCATTGTTACCACCCCTATTGTCATGGTTCATGATGTTGTCACTTATTTGTGCCACTATGGTCAGGATGAGCATAGCTAACTGCTACGCAATCATAGCAACTATGTTAAGATTCCCAGCTCCATGGTTGTTACCAGCCTGGCCACCTTCATTTCCTCCTCCAGGTGCTTCACCCTACCACCAGCACCTCTTCCTCTACCTCTGCCTATCGGGGCGGCACCATCACGACTGTTACTGCAAGTAATTCTTCTGGGCGGCATTTTCTAATCAATCATAGATAACACGTAAGCTTCAATCATATCAAGGTTTATCACAATTCAGTCATCCACGATCAGTAAATATATCAGTGCAAACCGTATAATTTCCGAGACAAAATCACAAACAATCCCATAATAATAATATAAGGTTTCATTACCATAAATCATAATATCCCAAACATGATCAAATACTAAAAATAATATCCCAAAATGTGCAAGTACCAATAGTCTAACAGAGTCTAAATACGAAATACGAAATAACAAAAATAAATCTCCTCAAGTCTTCATTTCTTCACCGGTGCTCGTGTAATATCAATCCTAGCTGTCGTCACTGCTGGAGGAACTAGAGGGACTCGGGGGCTGGTCAGAGTAGTCACCTCACGGTGTAACGCCCTGGAAAAGTCAAAACGAGCCAATTAATAATAATGGGTTTAGTTGGGGGTTATTTAAAATAAATAAGAGGAAAATGGACTATTGACCAAATTAACCCTATGGGTTATGTGTTAGACGAGTTTAAGGTCTCGTGAACACCCGGTATATAAAACACAAATCAGCCATATTCATCCTCATTTACAACTCAAACAATCAACTTTCTAGAGAGAGAGTGTAGAGAGAGAAAGTGGAGAAAAGTAAAGATTTGAGGCTTTATTGATCAAAGGATTGAAGATCTGTATTTTTAGGCATCAAAAATAAGAAAAGAGTAAGAATCCAGGTAAGAATCATCATCTAAACATCTCCTTAGATCGTACCCGGATTCTAGGGTTTTGAGGTTTTGAAAAGTGGCAAAAATCATACAAAAGTCACGTTTTTATGGATGAAATCATGTAAAAAGCTTAGATATAAGTTCTTGGATGAAAAACGAAGGATTTAGATGTAAAAAGTTGAAATTTTGGGTTAAAAACGGGCTGGAATGTTATTTTTATGTGTCCAGCGAAACTGTGAGTTCGACCAGCAAAACTAACAGTTTTTCCAGCGAAAATGTGGATTCTTCCAGCGAAACTATAGTTTCGCTGGTAATTTCGTAGACATGTAATTCCAACGAAAGTTGGGTGAAACTGCCACGCGAAACTTGCAGCGAAACTGTCAGCGAAATTGGCAGCGAAACTGCATGCGAAATTGTGTAGAAAATGACCTGTTTGCATGTCAACTTATATGTAGACTGTATACCTGCCCCAGCCAGGGGCATTACCCCTTGGACCCCACTAGGGGCTGCTGCCCCTAGAACCCCGCTATCAGGGGCTGCCGCCCCCGAACCCCTGCTGTCCCGCGGAGGGTTGGATATTATGGTTTGTTATTCCTTTTGATGAGAATGTGAATGTATGGACTGTGGGTGAATTCATTCTAAATAAAAAGGGGGAGGCTTCACGATGTTTTTTACTTGGTGTGATATATACTAATTAAGAATAAGTATTATGTAATAAAGTGAAAGTTAATGTTAATGAAAGTGAAACCTAATGAATGAATGAAAGTCTTGCAAGCAAATGAATGGAGGTTCACAGCCATTAGGTTGTTAGCTCAACTGTGTGTGGTTTAGTAACCCATGAAGATGCACACAGGGGTCAATCTTTGTGATTGACTAATACGTAAGAAACGGGACTCTTGTTGCTTGCCCCGGTACTAGAGTCAGCTTCGTGCATAATGTTAGGGGTCTATTTATAGACTTTGGCCCAGTACTAGCTTCGTGCACAATGTTTGGGGTATGGCATACAACATTGGTCTAGATGAAAGTGAAAGATAATAATTAAAGTTCGAAATGTACGAAATGAACGAAACAAATGGTAATAAATGAATATGATGATATGTATGTAATGATGAATGATCACGCACTAAATGTAAAGGTTTTGAAATGTATGAAAAATTATTTTATTATTAAACTAGAACTCACTCAGCGTCGCTGATCTTTTTGTATGCAAAATAGTTGGCAGGTAATGGTTAATGCTGAGGAGATGCAGGCATGGACGTGGGAGCTACTAGGATAGTTCAAGTCCGGCATCTATATTTTTGGGAATATAATTGTATTGACATAATTTTTGAAGTGTAATTGGAATGATATGATACTCGACACGAGTTTTAATTATTAATGAAAAGTTTAAATTCCACTACAAAATGATGTGTTTTAAATGTTTTACGCTATGAATGACCAACTGTAAGCGTTCCGGGAATGAGGCCTTACACACAGACTGGCCTCATCTGCTGGCAGCCGGAACCTAATACGGTTGGCTGAGAACACCCTTTTCATGGCCGTCATCAACCTCACCGGTCCTACGCCGTTCAACCGGTACGGCCCTCTAGGGTAGCCAGGTACCCAGGGTCCCGCCTCGGGGGCGTACCTCGCGATTGCCGGCATAGCAGGCACCTCAGGAACAATTGGGGCAGCAGGAACGGCAGGAGCAATCGGTGCAACAGGAACCTCAGGGGCTGCAAGAATAGCCGGTGCAACTCGAACAACAGGCAATCCTAGCACCACAGGGTTACCCAACTCTTCCTCACCGGATGACTCTGATATAAGCTCCTCGGGGTCGAACTCAGTATCTGATGATGAATACAGCATATGGTCCAAGAGAACCTCCTCGGGTTCGGATTCTGAATCAGATAGAACAACGCGGGACGTAGAGGGAAAGAAAAGACCAACAGAAGACATCCTATAAGGAAAAAGTATAAATACTTTTCCTCAGGTGATATAGATCAAATAATAAAGAAACAGATAAACAGAATAGAGGAACATAAATGTAATATCAGATGCACACAAAACCCTAGTATGCATTCTACATGAAGGTTCCTAGGTTATAGTCTAGGTCGAGTGATCCACCTAATTCTTTATAACCAATGGCTCTGATACCAATCTGTCACACCTCCGCTTATAGCGGAAACACGAGGATGTAACGGACGGGATCGTCATAACACATTGTTAATTAATAGAGATGTATTAAATGATGTAAGGCCAACGTGTCATGACGTCACTCCACACAATGGAGACTTGTGGTAGTTAGTCAATCCCATGACAAACTTAGTCAAACAGTCAAAAGAAATTTAAGTCCCACAACCCGTGAACAAGTAAACAAGACATGATCAACATAGGTATTTCCAAGCGTACATAATAACAGTAACACAAGACAAGTCTCTAAATTGCATTTCCTTAGAGTCATAGCTAAGGCCAGCAACTCTAGCTACGCTCGATGATTATTACCTGAAAAGATATGCTCAAAAGGTCAACATGTTGTTGGTGAGTTCGCAGGTTTCACACATACATTTCACAAACACAACACACAGAAACACACACCCTTTTCATGCACTAACACACTCACAATACACAAACACGCACACACTGCAATATATATAAATTCATACACACACATATATGCATATTCAAACAAATACAATATATACATATGGCTGCACACACACACAACTGATTCGAATATACACACACATATATGCACATTCCAACAAATACAATATATACATATGGTTGCACACACACACAACTGATTCAAACATACACACACATACCATATTACGGCACACACCAACACACACCTAAAAACACACATACACACACATCGAGCACATACATATACATACACTACCGAATTCGCACACACAACGATCATGATGAACACCACCGAACAACCACCGTCCAACACCGCAAACAACCTAAACAACCCGCATCGAGAAGGCAAAACCGAGTTCAACGAAACGCAATGAAACGGAGTGACAAAACGAACACGTACCTGTGGTATGCGTTACGGGAGACCGACGGTGATCGATGGAGAGTCACAGGGAGGCGGTCGATGGCACTGGCTTAGCCGGAGATGGCTTCGGTCGCGTATGTGAGGGATCATGGCGGTAGGGTTGCCGGGGGGGGGGGGGGGGGGGGGGGGTTGAATGAGGACATATATATGTGTTTTGAACAATTACACTCTAGCCCCTCAACTTCTAATTAATTATTCCCTTTAGTTTACCTAAATTACAATTTATACCCTGTACTTTAGCAATAATAATAATAATAATAATAATAATAATAATAATAATGTTATTATTAGTAATATTAGTAATGTTAATTGTACTACTAATGATCAGTTTTATTAATTATTATTCATATAATATTTGTCTAATTCGTCATATTATAATATTAGTGTCAATACGCAAGGCAGACACGACGAGATTCGGTTCAAAACGAATTAATTACGCAAGGAAAATTAATACACAATGAGAGTTAATGAGCCTCGAGTCAATTGACGAACCTGATAGTGACGGATGTCACACTTATAACCATAAATTATCATTTCTAGTTGGAAAATTAGATTTTAATAATCTAAATTATTGACTATTAGCCAATATTAAGCCCAACTAACAATTTGGTCGGTATTAATCATAACTTTCGATTTTGATACTTATAATAGTCTCATGCTAACTGTTTGTTAACTCCGTTAGTTTTTGATGACGTGGCACATGACTTTGCTCGTGACGTGGCATGTGACATGACGTATTACATAATAAAAATAGAATATATAAACATATCTCTCAATTTTTACATCTCTTTGCCTCCAAACTACTCAATCAACGACAAAAGCGTTACGTCAAATAACTTCAAAAACTGATCTTATACAAAAAGGGTTATTGGATTTTAGCAATCCTAACTTTCATATATTGGCCAAGATTAATCTCATCTCAGGAAATATTCACAAACACTTATAACTTTGAGTTTATTTTCCTCCAGCAATCCATTACCAACTGAGAGTTAAACCCCGTCAGTTTTTTTTAATGAATGTGGCCAACTTTGAGCTTATTTTCATCTTCGTTGCTGCCCAGCCTCCATCAAGTCTGTTTCTCGGTGTCTAGCCTCCATCGTTACCCGAAATCTAGCTCCAACGAGTCAATTGGTTCAAATCATAATGTTTTGATTGACGGGTTTTAGGGTGCAAAAGTTTTAGATTGACGGACCTAATGGTAGATTTCAGCTTTTCCGCTTAGCATTTTGGCTACATAAGCGGTCCACGTCATCAAAACCCTAATAGGTTTAACTCTCAGTTAGTAAGGGATCATTTAAAGAAAATAAGCTCAAAGTTAGGAGTGTTTATAAATATTTTCTAAGTTAGGATAAATCCCAGCCAATAAGTGAAAGTTAAGATTATTAAAATCCAATAATCCTAAAAAATGAGTAATATATTAATATTTCTAATTATAACTATATTACACGTCATGTCACGAGCCACTCTATTAAAAACTAATAGAGTTAAAGAACAGTTGGACTAGGATTATTATTAGTAACAAAATCAAAAGTTGAAATTAATACTTGTCATATTATTTGTTGTGATTAATATTGATCAATATTCAATAGTTTGGATTATTAAAATCTAATTTTCCTTTCTAGTCTAACATTTCATAATTATATATGTTAGTAGATTTGAATAAAACACCATCCTTTTATACTAAAGTCGCTTACACTATTGATATAATTCAAATCAGTATGACCAGCTAAAAACACCAACTAAAACACCATTTATATAGACACCCATACAGTTTTTAACCAAAAAAAGTATATAATTGGTTACATAAACGATCAATTTTGACACAATTTCCTAAGTTATTTCACGTAAACTTGAAACAACATTTACACATTGCCTAATTCGATGTGTCTATTTCAAGTTAATGGGTGACAATACACATGTGGTACTATATTGTCGATGGAGTTTACTGTGCATGGTCTATGATTGTGAAATCTTTCGTTTGGATAACGGAAGACAACGAAAAAAAGTTCAAAAGGGGGCAAGAGTCGGCAATAAAAAGATGTCAAGTGAGCTTTTTTTTAAAAAATTATGCTACAGTTCAACAATCTACACAAATGACGAAGCACGAAAAGATAAGAAATGTGATGTGTGCATGTATCAAATTACACAAATGATCTTAAAAGGTGATAGAATGCAGTATCATCGGAGCTCGTGATGGATACTACGATCCATCAAGTCGTCAACGATGATATCATTTCGGAGTAGACTTCGATATGATATTGTGAAAGAAATTGCAAGTCTACCAAACTATAGCATTCAAGATTCGGAAAAAGGTTAGTTCCATTTAAATATTTTATATGTATATATTTATTCTCCTATTTTATTTTTCATTTAATATAATTATGTGTGTATCTAATTTTTATGTAAAATCGTGAGTGTGTTTTTCGAATTTTAAATTAACAAAATAGAGTGATTACTTGTAAGTTCTGATCTGGTTGTCGAGATTCGATCAAAAACAAGTTAAATAACTGGTCTTAACTACCTTTATTGTGTAAGAGTAAGTAAGATCGTCTCCACAGGAAATTCGTGAAAAGTGTTTAACAAACAAACTTACGTACTTTAAAAACACAAACTTTGAAAGTAAAAACCAGAACTTTGAATGATTTCTAGAATATTAATGCAACAAGCAATAAACTTTAAAACGAATTTACTAATTGATAGAAAAATAATCATCTCCAGGTTTCCAATTCCGCAGGATCAACTATTGGTATCTAAACTAGGGTTTGCTAAGACATAATCTTCATGATTTCATAATAACAACGATGTATAATCACGTATTTAGATCAATTAACCTCTACAACATCGACACATGATCATGTTCTATTAGGAATGCTACTTCCCTATAAGAATATGTTATGGGGCGCTACCCCTTGCCATGTAGGCATGGGCGGAGATGGGGAACACCATAACTTAACAGAGGTGGCGTGGTGGGCACGATTGGGGGGGTGGCTTTAACGATCGTGAGGGCAAGTTGACACATATTCCAAGGGTTCTTTTTACCATTGAAGTAGTAAGTTGGTGATTTTTATAAAATATAATTTAACACTTTTTGCTTCATAAATATCATATTTCATGCCGGGTAAATAGACTGCAATTCATCAAACTATTGGTAAGATCACGTCTATTTATTTACAACCACAACAAGAGCAAACCACGGGCTAGCGGCTGGGACGAGCTTAGACTTATAAAATTCTCTTGCAATGAGTACAAACAAGATACGGGGAATAATTTCTTCCACGGACACGTTTTTACTTTTAAAATATCGTCAAAGTGAGTCATGTTTCCATTGATAGGTCAATCATTATCTAAACTAACTAAAACTTCCTCCTGTAATGAGTATACCTCACAAGGTAGCTCGGATATCAGCACAAACATCAATCTAAATATTTTGGAGATGATTTTGATAATAAATAAGCATAATTCAGCCCCCCGGGCTAGGAAGTAATTGGAACACCATAACTTAACGGAGGTGGCGTGGTGGGGCACGATATTGGGGGATGGTTGTAACAATCGCGGAGGCAAGTTGACACAGATTCCAAGGGTTTTTTGTACCTTTAAAGGAGTCGTTGGAGGTTTTAAAGAAATATAATTTAACACTTTTTACTTCATAAAAATCATATTTCAAATTGGGCAAGCGGAGTGCAATTCATCGAACCATTAGTAAGATCACGTCTATGTAATTACAATCACAACATAGCAAATCACGGGCTAGCGATTAGGACGAGCTTGGACTTTTCAAAATCTCTTGCGATGATGTTTTTTATTTTTTTAAAAATCATCAAAGTGAGTCGTGTTTCTGTTGATAGGTCAATCATCATCTAAACTGACCAAAACATCCTCTTTAATGACTATAGAGTATACCTCACAAGATAGCTCGATGTCGGCACAAACATCAATATAAATGTTTTGGAGATGATTTCGATGTTAAATAAGCATCCCCCCCCTCACGACACCATAACTTAATGAGGGTGGCATGGTAGGCATGATATTGGGGGGTGGGGGGGGGGGGGGTTGCCTGTAACTATCGCAGAAGCAAGTTAACATAGATTCCAAGGGTTTTTTGTACCGTTAAAGGAGTCGTTGGAGGTTTTAAAAAAATAAAACTTAACACTTTTTTAATTCATAAATATCATATTTCATACCAGGAAAGTGGACCGCAATTTGTCGAACTGTTGGTAAGATCACGTCTATTTGATTACAACCACAACAAGAGCAAATCATGGGCTAACTGTTGGGACGAGCTTGGACTTGTTAAATTTTCTTGCGATGAGCACAAAGAAGATACGGGGAAGAATTTTTTCCACAAACACATTTTTGTTTTTAAAAAATCGTCAAAGTAAGTCGTGTTTCTATTGATAGGTCAATTATTATCTAAACTAACCAAAACTTTCTCTAATGAATATACCTCACAAGGTAGCCCAGATGCCGGCACAAACGTCAATTTGAATGTTGTTGGAGATGATTTGATGTTGAATAAGCATTATTCGGCCCCCGGGCCGGGAAGCAACGACAAAGGCGAACGACCGATTACGTCCACGGATACATGAATTAAAAATAAGTTTGGACAAGTTGACGGCTTCGATGGACTATCTCGTCAACTTGAAGGTAAGAAAACATCGACTAGTTCATATAAGAATAGTATCCAAGAATATCGATCATTTTTCGGATCCCAATCTTGAAGGGTGCGAGAAAATAAAAGCCGAAATTTGTCGGGAATATCAATAAGTTTTAGCTGAAGTATTTAAAATTATTTATTTATTATTTTTAATTTTAGGTTGTATTTGTTTTAATTAAATATTAATGGAAATTTAAATTATGTTTCGACTTTACAAAAACTAAAAATAAATTTATTTTTTAATATATCGTAATCACTACACATTCTAATCATCATCACCCTCTCACAACATATCTTAGTCATTGTCTACCTAAAAACACTTGTTTACACTATTCTGATTAGTATCACATTTCTACAAGACCGAGGTTAAAATGCGACTAACATTTTTTTATTGGATGGTGGTTATAATATTTGTGGGGTTCAACTAGACTACGAGTGCCCCTTCATCTAACTATATCCTACTCTACTCATTACGTTATCAGGATTTCACTAGCTTCTCGTAAATTCAGTTTGGAAAAATTAATAATTAAACATTAATAATAGTAGCAAATTATATATAATACTAACTATCAACTTACTTGTGCATTATAGGTTGTACTTAAGTTTTAGTGAGTTGTACTCACTTTCGGCATTTTTTATTTATAGTTTTCTTACTTTTAACCATACTTTTACATCTTGTACAACTTAACCTTTATTATTTTCACTTTCATTTTTTATTCTTCATACTTTTAATATTTTACAAATTTTCGTTTTACATTTCTATTTAAAATTTACGAGTTAACAGGTTGTAACGTGCGCATGTGGTTTAACGTTTTTGCACTTATTTTTTCCCCTTTAACAGTCCCGTCAGAACGCGCGTTAGATCGACTTGATTATTGTTCTATGTTTTACGTCTCACGTGCAAGGTTTAACATTTTATATCTACCTTCCGTTTGGTTTTATTTTTTTTTATTTATTTTTAATACGAGTTTTTCTGGTATTAGTGATCGTTGATGTAGTGTGGAATAGATGTTAATTGACATGATTTTACTCCTCAGCCGCAATACGAAGGCCTTAATACTAATTATTCATTAAAAGCTTTGTGTTACCGTGTATAAAATCAGACGATTAAAGAAACATCACGCTTTTGACATAGAATAAATTAATGGAACATCCGTGAAGGTATGATGATGTACATAATTTGCCACAAAAAGTACTTTAAAGATAATGAAAAAACAGCAATAATAAAATCTACTTTGTGACAATACTCGTTTATGTAATGTTATGTACATCGTAATAATGTTATATCTATGCTAATAAATAAAAATATTAAATGACACGTGTCACTCTTTCACGATTACTCAACATTTTTTTCTGTCTCTTTCTTCTATTAATTGTATAAATTTTCTTTAATTGTTTTTATATTCTTTTTTTTTTGTCTCTCTCCTATTAAATGATTTCTATAATTATTTTTGTAAAGTATTTTATATTTTAAAATAGATATACGTTAAAAAATATATAATATTTCATACATGTGTAATAAGAAAATCTCTATTACAAAAAGTATAGCTTTAAATTTTAGCAACTCATGTATTACACGGGATTCTAACCTAGTATTTATATAAGAGCCGGTTAATATACAAAGTGTTTTTTTCGTACGAAGCGTACGAAGTTTTGGGGTGGAATTATCACGCAATAATAATAATAATAATCACGCAAGAACAAAGTGATAATTACCCAAGACAAATTACACTCGCGCGGAATTATCATGCAGAGATGAAATTATCACGCAAGAATACCTTCTTGACTAATAATTTCACCTTTGCGTGATAATTCCATCTCCGCGTGATTAATTATTACCCTTGCGTTATAATTCCACACGTAACGTCCATTCTTGTGTGATAACTTCGTACGTTCGCACGAAAAAAAACACTTTGCACCGTAACTTCTCTCTCTCTCTCTCTCTCTCTATATATATATATATATATATATATATATATTTAAATATACATGTATAAACAAAGAACAATAATAATCTATGTGGTGTACATCAATATTCTATACTATCAAACTTTGTGTTATAACGTATAAGTAGAAACACAAGGTAACACATGTAAGTATGTAACAACCATAGAATATGGATGATAGATCTAGATGCATCTTACGTAATATATAACAAGATTCCGTTTAGTGCTTGAAAAAATCGTAAACCATGCTTGGTATTTATTGAGCAATGATAATATTAAAAAGAAATCGAAGGTTAAGTAAGTTATATTCCACAGGATAATACCCGTCGGGTATCTGTCAGATAATTACCTATTGGGTATCGGTCTGTTATACGCGTTAGTTTTTAAAAAAAAAACACACCTTGTGATTTTTGAAGTAGATTCTTTTTCTTACCATTTTAACTTTTATATAACTCATTTATATAACCATTACAATAAATTAAAAGTACATACACATCAACATAACCATATATTCTTTAAGATATTTATAATATCTAAATTTTATAAAAATATAAATTTCAACAGATAAGTTGATACTTCATAGCATGTAAAATATACATAGTATAATAAACACATATTCGAAAGAAAATTTTATTTTTCACGTAAAAAAGAATATGGTTTTCAAATATAATATAATATAATATATATATATATATATATATATATATATATATATATATATATATATATATATATATATATATATATATATATAGTATAAATAAAATACGTTCAAAAGAAAATTTAATTTTTCACATAATAAAGCCATGAGACATGAGTAAAAGAGAAACATAAAGAAATAACAAATTTCAAATATATGATTTGGATAAACAATAATATGGTTTCAGGTAATCAAGTGGGATATCATCTAATCTTACATCCGTCTTATACACATAAAAAATTATAAAAATAATCTCATCCCGAGTAATCATCCCAACAGTCCAACACCGACCCGAATATTTCAGGTTTTAACTAATCCTATCGGGTTTAGGTATTTTTACCATTCATATACAAACTCCTTATTACCGGTAATACAATATATCATTGTGAGTGCGTGCCGACCTGCATTTTTAATACCATATATAATATTAAACTAAAATGATTATTTACAGATAAAAAGTCATACGGAATTCAAGAATATTAAAGAATACAAAAGAAAAAGAAAAAAGAAAAAGGAGGTGAAAAGGACGCCTGTGAAATAAAATGAAATAAAATTAGCCACAGGTGAGGTGAGGTGAGGGTAGCACACAGACAGCATCAGTGCTTTACTTGTGGTGTAACCACTGTCACTCTGTGTGTATTTCACAAGACACCCCCTCGTGCCCTTTTAACATTTCACCAACAACAATAATAATAATAATAAACCCCTCAAGATTTTTATATCTTTACACACATCTGTACATCTATCTGTCTTCATTCATCATCTACACTATATCATCATCGTCTTTCTTTAACACCCTCCTCCTCTTTCAGACTTTCATGAACCAATTATTGAATGTTGAAGGGATCTTAGGGCTTTAGCATCTCTCAATTGGCGTCAAGTGTTGTTCTTTTTTGCTGTTCTTGAAGGTAAGAATGGAGATTTGACACTCTGATTTATCTTTTTTGATGATTGATTTGTGGGTATTGTGTTTTTTGATTGATTGGAGATGTGTGATGTATATTCTTTGATTTGAGTTCTTTGTGTGTTTTGTTGGTTTCTTTGTTTGATTCTTGGTGTGGTGGTGATTGATCAGTTTGATTTGTGGTGATTTGATGTGGGTCTTGTTGTGAATTGAAATCCTGAATGTTTTACTTTTTTGTGCTTGATGTGATCGGTTTTTTGATAAATATTACTTGCCAATCTTGATCAGTAAGTTTGTGTTTCTGGGATGGATGGAGAAATAGAGAGTTTGCAATGGGTGCTTGTTGAAGAAGAGTGTTCAAATGAGTTTTTGACATAATATTGATTAGTTTTTTTATATATATGTAACATGGTTATCTGCTTGTGAGTTGTGTCTTTTCTTGAGAATCTTGTATGGCTGGATTTTGAATTAATAAGAAATGAAACAGGTTCATACGATTAATTAACGTCTTGAATCTTTGATCATGGAAATTATTAAATTACATTATATTACAGGTTGTCATCTTGGGTATAGGTCCCCTCATCTTATGACTATTTTCTTGATTGTTTAACCTGATTATTAGCCATAGGAATTCAGTTAGTTGCTTGTATGTTGTTGTATCCGCAAGAGAAAGTGCACATTTTGAATTAGATACTATCTGGCTAATCACTGAGCACCTACCTACTGGCTTAGTTTCTTTTATATATGTGGATGCATATATCGTTATTATGTGGTAAAAATCTCAGGTTCACGATTGTTGAACTTTATTTCTTGTTTGTTAACTTCAGATACTATTAGACATGGCAGCCGAACTTGTTAATGCAGCAACAAGCGATAAGCTAACAGAAATGGATTGGACCAAAAGCATTGAGATTTGTGAACTAGTCGCACGTGATCACAGGTAAAAGTCAAAACTCATCCTCCAGCTTGTGCTCATGTTGCTTGAGATAATCCTAAAATTGGTGTCTTGGTAATTCAGGCAATTATCTTTGATATTATTATAATATGACATTATGATGTCTATACGGTATGGCTTGGACTTATTTCAATAGGACTTGGATCAATTTGATACTGCTGTTTGCTATGTGGAAATACTTAGGCTGTTTTTGTTATTATATCTGCAAAGTAATTGCTTATGAAATATAAAGGGGTGTCAGATGTTTTTCATCTTTAGAAGTGTAACGGAAAATTAGTTTCATACCAAATTCTCTTTATCCACATATCTTGAAGTTTTTTCCATTTAGAGGGGTTATTTAGTATATTGTCTATGATGTGTATGTTATGCATGTAGTGAGATTATTTTACCAATAGAAAGGGGCCAATTTTATAACTTAAATGTCGCATCCCATTGTGTTTCAAGGGATTTAGATAATTATCACATGTCATAATGTGTGACAAATTTGGTCGATTCTATTTGAACCCTTTATTATCATGTTCCACATACTTTTGGGGTTCTTTTTCTTCCTTTTTGATAATCAAGTAATTGATATGTTAATTTTACACATAACACTTGAACCCTACACTGTCACTATATATGCACCTACTTCATTTAGTGAAGCTTAGTTATTTTCTTGAATTTCCAATCACTGTTCTGTTAGTTCACAGTTAAATTGTAGTTCACTATACAGCATGGTCTACTTTGTTTCTTAATATGTAATATATTGTTAAAAATATTTATATAAACCATTTTTTGTAGACCTTTTGTGTATGTGAAAAATCAAATGCAACAAAAGAGGTTAAAAATCAAGAGATACGGCCTTAACGGAGTCAAATTTGAGTTCACTTCCATTTTTTGTCATAACTTGAACAATAAATACTTTCATATACAATTTTTAGTATCCTTTCTAGATAAGTCATATCTCTTATTATTGGGTTGTTATTTATTAGATAAGTTTTCTTTTTAGAAAAAGATTAGGAAATAGAGTTATTTTAGGATAGTGATTCTCTACATTCTATATGATTAGCGCTTTTGGTTTGTAATTTTGAAATCTCTTTATCAGTAAAGGTTTAATATGGATTAATGATTTTGATATCATTGGAGGGTTGGCTTACCTCTCGAAAGTAAACCGTGGAAAAGCTAATCGACCTCTTGAAAGTCGATTAATCTATTTTGGTTTTATCAATAAATTTATTTGAAGTCTCTTTATCAGTAAAGGTTTACATTTCAAGCATGAATTCTGAAATCACGTCTTCTTCATCTTTCTTTGTGGATTACGTTTCATAATCCTGTATCCATGTGTTTGAGTTTACAGGCAAGCTAGAGATGTCATTAAAGCCATCAAAAAGCGACTGGGAAGTAAGAGCAAAGAGTCTCAATTGTATGCTGTTATGGTGAGTTATGAATATTTGTACACAATGATGAACATGTTACTTTTTAGATTGGTTTTATATCTTGAGCTTTCTGACTAATATTTTGGCTTTTATTGAATTTTTTCCAGTTGCTTGAGATATTGATGAATAATATTGGAGAACCAATTCACACACAAGTGATTGACAACGGGATCCTCCCTGTACTTGTGAAAATAGTAAAGAAAAAGGTATTTTTATTCCTTCCAACTGTGATGTTATACTTATTTGGAAATCTGGATTTATGCATACGAGTTCTTTACTTATTCTTTTAATTTCTTTCTTTCATCAGTCTGATCTGCCTGTACGGGAGAAAATATTTCTTCTTCTAGATGCAACACAGACTTCTGTTGGTGGAGCTTCTGGAAAGTTTCCTCAGTATTACAATGCATACTATGATTTGGTGGTAGGTATATACATTTGAGCTGCAATGAAATTAACTGTCATAGGGTAAAATCAAAATTACATATTTACCCCTTCTTTTAACCTATTGTAAGGCTTCTATTGCCATTTCATAAATTATCTTTCCCTTAAAAAAGACACGCCAGTTTGATCATTTAATCCATTAGTTTTTTAAATATTTCGAATTTCTCATCATTTTTAGACTAATTTGCAAGGTCTAAGCAACTGTAGACGAACTTCTTGATTAATCATCATTTTCCAATCATTTCCTTTGACTAGGATGTCATGAGCTGTAATATGATAAAACAATATAATCCATTTTTGTTTTCTTGCCATTCTTGTAGCTGCAACACGTCTTGCATTCAAGTTGGTTTTTCATTGTTCTTATATATTTTCCTAATATTTATGTCTTCCATAGTTTCAACATGTGTTAAATGTAAAAACTTGAATCCTCATACTTGTGTAAATAATTTTCCTTCTTGTAATGTAATCATTTTCTCCTGAATTTATTGGGTTGCCAGAGTTCTGGAGTAAAATTTTCTCAGGCTCCGAGAACTGAAGTTCTTCCCCAAAGTCATTCAACTTCAGATAGCAATAAAAGCAACTCAAGTAATGGTGAACCTGCAACCGCTGTACATGACAGGAGTGCACCACAGGAGGCCCCACCACCAGTTCCTGAATCTAGGTATGTATCCCTATTTTAAAATTTTGATTCTCTCCTATGACACTAAAACTACATTTGTTGGAAATTAGAACGGCCCATTTACTTATGAACGGGTTAATTTGGATTATGTTAATCGGTCAAATGAGTGAAATCAAAACAAATTTAGTTAAAAAGGGAGTCGATCAAATGAGGCTTATTAAAGAGGGAAAACTACCGTTAATGGAAGTGAACCTATTATTTTGGAGGGAGGGTCTTGTTGATAGTTATGTATTGTGGTTGTGCACAATAATTTGGCAACATAATAAATGAAACGAGACTTATTGTTGGAAATTTTCAAGGATTATGATATTTCTTTGCTTGCTTATAATTATTTGTTACCATCTTCCTTCAAACAGTATTATTCAAAAAGCTGGATCTGCACTTGAAGTCTTAAGAGATGTTCTTGATGCTATTGATGTTAGACATCCAGAGGTATGTGGGTTGGCTTATAGTTTTACATTTTTATTGTTCAAGCTGCCACAATATAAGACTCTTCCTGAAAGTTGCGGATTGTAGTTAGATCTAATAATATTTTCTGTATTTATATTTTAACGTCTTGTTACAAAGGTAAAATCACAAAGTGAATTCCTTGTAAACATTGTTCATAGTTGATGATATTACTATTGATGGCTAATTTTAATTTCCTTCTTATTATCCTTACAGCAAGCCAAGGATGAGTTCACCCTTGATCTTGTCGAGCAGTGTTCATTTCACAAACAACGAGTAATGCATCTTGCTGTTACATCTCGGTAAGTTATTTTTGTGTGCATATACTAAGAAGAGGTTTGAAATGCTAAAATTTGTGTTTTATAAAATTCAAAAAACACACAAAGGCATACCCTCCATTTGATGTGTGTGCTTGTTTTAGGGATGAGAGAACTATATCTCAGGCAATTGAGTTAAATGATCAGCTCCAGAAGGCGCTTACAAGACATGATGGCCTTGTTTCTGGTAGATCAATGCCTACATTAGCCCACGTTGATCATGAAGAGGCAGAAGAAGAAGAAGATCCCGAACAACTATTCAGAAGGTATGGATAACTCCATGGTTCTCTGTAGATGTGGCCAAACAGGCTGGTTGGGTAACGGGCTTGGGTCAAAACAGATAATTTGAAGTGTGACTCAAAACAGGTTGGATTGGGTTGTCGTGCCATCTGTTTTTTGTACCTTTCTTATTTTATACATAGTTAATGTGCTACATATTTTTCAAAAACTCTATTGATGATACTAATATGGTTATCTTTAAAACGACTATTTAAGAAGTTGGAACATCTGAAAAATCCGGAAACTTTCTGACATGTTTGACCTGTTTTGTTGCTATCTTTTTAATATTTAGGGCAATTTCATATTTACCAGTCTGAAAATTTGTATAATATCATATTTACTTAACCAAATAGTTTAATATCAAAAAACACCCATTCAAAAGAAGTAAATTTTCATATTTGCCCATTTCATATATTACAGTTTATAACATAACTATTATACCCTTTAGTCCAATTTCTCATATCATGATACATATTTGTAAGGGAAGGGTATAAATGTCATAAATTTAAAAATGGGTATATTTGATATTATGATTTTTTTTGTGAGGTAAATATGATATTATCCTTGGTTTTGAAAAGGATATAAGAAATTACCCTATTTTGTGAGTTCTTAATAAAATATATGGCGTGTTTTCATATAATGCAGAGGTGGCATATATGACCCAAAATGTGACTATTTTGACATTATTCTTTTTCTTAACTAGTCAAATGGGTATTTGGTAAACTTGGAAGACTTACCTAAAATGGGAAGGGGTTTAAGGGAATATATATGAAATCTAAAGATCTCATTAATCATCTTTTTAAGATAAATTAGATATTCATTGATATAGCTCGTATAGTGATAATTAGTGCATTAATTACCTTTAAAATTTATTAAAGAAATTACGGAATAGTTTGCTGGGCAGCGCAACCTAGGGATGAGCATTTGGTACCCAGTACCCGTACCGGTTCCCCAACTGGTACCGAAAATATGTATAAGGTACCGGTACCGGTACTTGATTTTCTTATATTTCGGGATCGGTACTGACCGGTACCGGTACCGGTACTATACCCAAAAGTCCCGTATAGTCCTGCTAGTACCCGAACACGAATAGGTTATTTTGGATTTTGTATTTTGTTTTGTAATACTTTTCATCCCATCAACTAGTATTCTGTTTTGACTTTTGAGGGTAATCATTATTATTTTTTTAATATCATTCTTCTTATTTCATTACAATGTCAAGAGATATACTATTTATGATTTTAATAGAAATGAATGGTGGACTAGTGTGTGGACCGAGTTAGCAGGAAATGAGGAAAGTAAAGAAACTATTATTTTATGTGGATGTTTTTTTTTGATATTTTAGTTTTGTTTAGTTACTATAAACTTTTAGAGGTATCGGATACCAAACATGTACCGGGTAACGAGTACAAAAACAGGTACTGGGTACCGTAACCAAACATGCACCATGTAGCAAGCCTAAAAATAATGTTATGGAGGTAATGGGTACCAAAGAGGTACCGGGTACCGAAATACCGGTACTGGTACCTGTACCCATATACCAAATTCGGTACCGGTACCGGTACTCGTTTTTTATAAGATTCAGGACCGGGTACTTTCGGTAAGTCGGTAACAGTACAGGTTCGGTACAGGTACGGTACCGAGCTCATCCCTAGCGCAACCCAACCTCGTTTGTTTTAACGCACACTAAAAATATACTCGTTCTGATCCAAACCAGTCTTAACCCATTATCCACCCATTTTGTCACCTCTAGTTTAATATGTTCATTTCTTGTATGTGTGTATCATGCATCTACATTTCAACTTTTAATAACCAAACCACTGCAACCTTGGCAGAATGAGAAAAGGAAAAGCTTGTGTAAGACCCGAGGCTGAGAATCATCAAGCGGAACGCCCTTTAGGATTACTTGGGTCTTCGGTCCCACCAGATAGGCTTAACCGACCACTTATAAGACCCATCAGTTTGGAGCCAAAACAAGAACCCACCACAACCCAACCAGCTGCAGCTGTTTCAATCCCACCCCCACCTGCAAAACATGTCGAAAGGGAGAAATTCTTTCAAGAAAACAAAAATGACGGTTCTGCCCTTGGTGGTCACATGAGGGGTCTCTCCATACACAGTCGAAATGCCAGCAGTTCTCGCAGCGACAGTTTTGACTTGTGTGATTGATACAGCAAGAAATCAAAGTTATTATGTGTTTTGATGTTTGTGTGGGGATCTGATCTGTGGTTATAGCCATGGTGAAAGTATATATGTTGAATGTGATTTATTTTCTTTTATACAAAGCTGTGATATGTGAAAGTAGGATATGGTGATCATGAATGAAGAGACAAGGGAATAGGTGGTTTTTTATAAGTCAAATGGCAGATGTTAGAAGTGGTTAGTCTTTGTTTATGGGATTCTTTTAAATGTTGGATTCTTTTATCATTGTGTGTTCTAATTTCATTATTTGTGTCAGTCAGAATTGTTTTATTGTTTAATGAGGATAGAATTTGGGTGTTGGCATGGGGAGATTGTTATTTTTAATCCTGAAAATTTTATTTTGATAATATATATTTCAAATAGAGTAAATTGTCATTTTCGTCCCTGTGATTTGCTGAAAATTATCACTTTCATCTAATAGTTTGTTTTTTCGCATCTGGGTCCCTGTCGTTTACAAATCTTGTCATATTCATCCAGTCCGTTAACTCCATCCAAAATTTCCGTTAAATGAGGGGTATATTGGTTATTTTACATATATGTTTTTTATTTTTCTTTTATTTAAACCTGATTTAATATATCCTCTTTAAATAAATTGTTATTTTAATCCTTGTGGTTTGGGCATATTTACCAATTCAGTCCAAAAAGAACCACCACACCACCACCCGTCACAAGAACCACCAAACTACCGCCACCACCCCATCACAAAGCCGCCACCACCCCATCACGAAGCCACCAACACCACACCAGAGCGCCCACCACCACCACGCACACCGGATGTCACTACCATGTAAAAACCCTAGAAATTGATAGTCAATATTGAACTTGTAACATACCGCTTCGAAAACGCATATCAAACCCTACTAATACGTCTTCAATGCTCGTTTTCAAGGGTTCCATATGCGTTTTCGAAGGGGTTTGTTACAAGTTCAAGATTAACAGTTGGTTTCTAGGGTCCACATGGTGGTGGTGATCTAGTCAGTGGCGGAGCTTGAACCAAAGCTTAGGGGGGGCGGGGGCGAAAGTAAACTATTTTATGGGGGGCGGACTCTATATTTATTAAAAAATTTCCGCTACCGGACCAAAAATTTACACTATCGAGCCAAAAATTTACACTACTGACGAAAAAAAGAGGGGGGCCCCCCCCCCCCCCCCCCCGGCCCCAAAGAAGCTTCGCCCCTGGATCTAGTGTGTGTGGTGATGGCGGAGATCTAGTGTGTGGTGGTGGCGTCGGTCTGGTGTGGTGTTGGTGGTTTTATGATAGGGTGGTGGTGATGGTTTGGTGGTTCTTGTGATGGAGTGGTGGTGGTTTAGGTGGTGGTGTGGTGGTTCCATCACAAGTGGTGGTGATATGGTGTTTTATGACAAGGTGGTGGGTTTTTTTGGACTGAATTGGCAAACATGCCCAAACGACAGGGACTAAAATAGCAATGTATTTAAAGGGGATATATTAAATTGGGTTTTAAAAAATAGAAAAATAAAACATATATGTAAAATAACCAATATACCCCTCATTTAACGGAGAATGTTGGATGGAGTTAACGGACTGGATGAATATGACAAGATTTGTAACGACAGGGACCCAGATGCGAAAAAACAAACTATTGGATGAAAGTGTTAATTTTCACCAAACCATGTGAACGAAAATGGCAATTTACTCTTACAAATATTAATCATGTATTAGAACTTTATACTTACAAGTATGTGTGGTGGTGTGCGTATTGTATGGATATCTAGGGTCATGGTAACTATTTGGCCACTCATAGTTTTTTCATCTTTTTTGTAAACCAGTCAAATAATCATGTCTTTTAAGTTTTTGAATTTGTAACTCTTCCCATTGTTTTGAATCTCATTTGCAAACCAAACACACCCTTAACTAGGATAGTGTCTCTTCCTTGTAAAAGAGCAAAAAAATCACAATTAATTTGACATTGTTAAGTTTATGAATTTTTCAAGTTTTAATTTGCCAAGTTTATAAGTTTAGCATTACTAAACTTCTGAAGTTTCACACGATATTATCTAAAAGTTTGAAATTTCTTGTTTGATTTTCTAGTTGAAACAAAAACCAAACCAAGCTAAGTTTTTGGTTTGATTTTGCTAAAAATGAAATTAGTTTGACCAAAGAAGTTTTACCACTCATTTTTTGTTACAGTGTTAATTGATTTGTGACAAGTGTGGTATTGGCCGTATTGCTAGTAATGTAAACTGCTTATATTACATCCAATCGGTTGCCATTGTGTAAATATTTACCAAGAGACTATATCACTAGCTTTATAAAATAAGATCACGATGTTTGACTTAGCTCCCTCTTTAACAGAGCCGGATCATTTAAAGACTTTATATACGCAATCTTATCTTACACTTTTGTGCAAAAGATTGTTTTCAATGTAAACACAAATCACAAAACAACCACCTTACTAATTGCTCTAAGGTCCGCTCCCGAAGTAAAACATAAGGAAGAAAAAAATATAAATTTTAGAAATTAAACCAATTCCCTAATCCTAGCTTTGACTTGGGTTAGTAAAACATGAATCCTTACACATGAACTAACAACTAGAAAATCCCCACTGATACAACACACCACCTTTTAATCACTTATTTTCCTTTGTTTAGTTGAAAGAGGGGGCACACAACTAAGATAAACCCAAATCACTTTATTCACATCATAATCACATCCACATATCTAACAGTACAACATGCTCTAGCCAATTTATGCATGTGGAACAACATCAAAATTACATTAATGTTACAAAATCATATATTAATGTTATCATAACTCTGGATGCTGAAGGTTTGAATTAGAGGTAGAACTCTTTAAGCCATACAAACCTGAAGGCTGCTGGCCGGCTAACCTTGACAGAATCAATCGAGCCATGTTCTCTGCTGCAACAGCACTGGTTTCCATGGTGCTAGCTGCATTCTCGAACGCGTTTACGTAATACAAATGCATGTCATCCAATATAAATGGAGCAAACTCCTCAGGAGCATGATAATGAGGGTATGCACCCCAGTTAATTCTAGTGGTCTCATTCCTTATGCTGACAATAATGGGTCAGGTAAATCACAATATTAGCATTTATGAATTGCATGTTCATGGGTACAAAATGCAGAAAACATAAAACTATGATGAGGGTTACCTAAATATTTGATCCAACAATTCATCGGTCAAACTTTGACGAGAGAATAATTTGTAAGTCACGTCAGTTGCAGTGTGTTCTTTTAGCACAGAAATGCATGTAAATGGAAGTTCAGAGCTCTCTATGGTCCCAACCAGTTCTGGAAGGTCTGATACAGCATTTAATCCAAAGTATGCCTATGCAAAAGAATATATATGATTATGCATACAAGTTTGTAAGTAATCAAATAATAATAAAGAACTCACTGGATTCAAGAGGCCTCTAACAAAGGTTGCATATGTGTGCTGTAACTTTCTTTCTGGGATAGAAATTTCAGGGGTGAACTTAATGGCCAGTTCGTCTAAAGGGGTAGCAACAACTGTGATTTGACATGTGTAACTGTTTCCATTGGTGGAGCTGAGCTCATAAAAATCACCAACATTTGTGATTGATGTTATTTCTTCTTGGAGATGCAAAGTAACATCTGAACGGTTGATTAATCCAGCAGCCATCTGCCAGTTTCCTCCTTCAACTGACCATAAATCTCCTCCCGATCCAGCCAGAGAAACAGCACCAGCAAGCCCACTGATTCTCACACTTTGACCATAGTTGATTCTTGTTATAACCTGCAGAATGCATATGTTGAATATATTAAAAACAGAAAATTCACAAGTATTTATCCCCTTTCAAGCATGTAAATTGAATTATTTTTCCATTTTTTTAACAGCAGCATGTAAATTGTTATACCAAGTTTGGATGCAAGTTCTAACATAATTTCAATTACAACACTAATCCACACTGGAATTGGGCACAAGATTCAAAAATAAGTGTTTAGTGGTAATTTGAGACAAGGTCTACAGACTAAAGAGGTCAAAGACTTGATCAAATCATTAGCTACCGTTTATTCTTCAGTTATTCCTTAAGTGCATTCATATCACACCTGAACTAACTAACCACAACTACATCCTCTGTAGTAGCCATTAACACCCCCCCCCCCCCCCCCCCCGGCCCCACCCCGGGAGGGGGCTTTTTTCCTCATATAACAACACCCCTCCCTTAAGGATCCTTGACCTCAAGAATTGAAGCCCGGGTAGCGAATCTGCAACTCATCAGAAAATTCCCATGTTAAATCTTCCACTAGGATGTTGTGCCATACTGCCATTGAACAAGAACCTTAACTGATGCCCAGTTACCTCATATAACCATCTTTCTATCCAAGATCGCTGATAGAAATAGCCTAAACTGAGAGTCACTTGGTTGGAGGACCTTTAGCTTGTTTAAACAACGCTACATGAAAAGTAGGGTGCCATTGAGCATCGTTAGGTTGGTCTACATGGTAAGCAAATGTAAAATTCTTTCTATAATTAGGAAAGGGCCAACTTAACCTGTTCGTATAGTTTTCTGAGGATCTAACTTGAGTTAAACCCCTGTTCCAGCTGTAAACAAATCTCTCGGTCATGTGTAAATCCGCCTTCGGTTTCATACGACTTTGAGCTCATTGTAACGACTTTCTAAGTAATTTGACAATGTCCTCCCTATTGCACATATGAGCATCAATGTCAACCACCTCTGTATCACAAAGAATGTATGAAACTTGTATGGGTTGTGGATATTTATAGAAGGCTGAAAGTGTGATAGGTCGTGTTATACCACCACTCAGCGACGGAGAGCCACTTGGTCCATAATGTAGGTATTCAAGAGTCGTGTGTCATAGATAACTTTATGGGCATTTGTTAACAACTTTTGTCTCCCATCCGTCTAGGGATGGTAGGTTGTCAACATGGCTGAGGCAACCCTTAACGGCACATAAACTCCTACCAAAATGAGCTCAAGAAGATAGTTCTCTAGGCCACCCATAAGCATTGGCCATAAAGCTTTGAGCCGCTTGTGTTTTTGAATATGGGTGGGTTAAAGACATAAAATGGGCGTATTTAGTGAGCCTACTCACCACAACACATATAAATTTCTTACCTTGTGAGTTGTGACTTAGGTAAGGTTGTTATGAAATCCATGGATATATCTAAAACGATAAATCTTGGAGCTTTTATAGGGTTTAATAGCACCCTCATCGGGCGAGTGTTTAGAATTTGACCTGTTACAAACGTCACTTACAAAGGTCCTGACTTGCTCTGTCTGTCCTTTCCTATAGAAGAGGCTTTGAAATTTACGAAGAGTAGCTTCGCAATTTGAATGCCCCAAAGGTTGTATCATGACATATAGAGATAAGATCATGTCTTAGATGCTCATCATTTGCATTTGCCAGCCATGGTTGTCAATAGCAAATAACGGTCATTAGCGACGACAAGCAACCTATATGCTACGTATCAAATAGCAGTAAATAGCGACCGCTATTTCATGTTTAGCGATAAACTAGTAGAACAAAAATTAAACATTCACACCACCAAAATAGCTAAAATAGCGCTAAATGCTGCTTCGTTATAGGTAAAATAAACATTCATTATTTATATTTAAACTAAAAAATAAAAATAAAATGACAAAAAATAAAAAATAAACTAAAAGTAAATAAACAAAGTTACTACTTAAACGCAACAACTAAATAGCAACATATGACCTACACGCTACATAGCACGCTATAGCAAGAGCTATTACCGCTATAGCCAGGCTATTTGGTTACAGGGGTTATTGGAAGAGAACACTGGAATCAAGTAGGGAGTAGTGACTGTATGTGTGTGGACAGTAAATTTGCGATTGCTCTCATGAAAAATCTTGTTTTTATGATAGGAGTAAGCTTATTAATACTAGATATCATTTTATAAGAGAATGTATTGAGAAGAATCAATTTCGGGTTTATTTTATTAGTAGGGATATGCAAAAGGCAGATGTTTTGACAAAAGCACTTCCTAGAGTGAAGTTCACTAAAATGAGAAGGAGAAGCTTGGAATTAGAAGGGAGTATTGTTGGAGGACTAGTTTTGTAATTCCAAGGGTTGCTTTTTGTACATTTTGTGTTTAGTTTGTTTCGTCTCTTACGAACAATACTTAAGAGGATGTAATTGGTTGTTAACCATCAATAATCATAAATTCAGTCTTCTTCTTCGTCACTATCATCTTTGTAATCTTGGTACCTACTTTTAAACTAATCAACAACTGATTCTTCTATAGTAGCTATTACCCCCACCCGCACCCCCCACTAACTTCTATTATTCACAATTCGTCCCCTTACAATCATTCTTCATATAACAAAAAGTCATCCAGACATTGCTTCATGTCATAATTCCTACATTGCTACTTCAAAAAACTATAATCATCACCAAAACAATACCACATAACATCATAAGTTCTCATACCAGATACAACCATACAACAGTCAAGCATTCAAAATAAATTTCAGACAATGAAAACAAGATACTTACAGTAATAAGTTCTTGTATGAGCAGAGGAGAAAATTTCAGTCCTACTAACTCCTCCTCCAATGTCTGTGTTGTCAAATTGTACAAATCCGCCCATTTTAGCATATCCTCCACATTGCTAAATATTGGCCTAGACTCCTTGCTTTCATAATACCTCAAGAAATTATCCACCGTAACCTATCACATAACCATATCACTAATTATGTCAATCCATCAATAGCACAACAAATATTTTTCTATTTCCATGATATCGACAACTAAATTAGTGAAGATCACTGAGTTAATATCATTTTAGAACTATATAAGTTCATGTACCTCAACAAAATTGGTCATCTTCAACAGAGAAACACCATATCGAAACAGCATACGAATCGAATTAGCAAGGGAGACGAAGTACTGCACCAGTTGACTTTTCGAATCAGAGTCAATAGTTTTGAACAAAAACTTCTCACCATCCCAAATCCCTAGAGAGAACGAGCTATCGGAAGCAGAAGGTCCTTTGACTTTGAGATTCAACATGCGCGTGTAGTTCAGCGCGTGGTAGTTCTTAGGGTGGAGAATGGAAGCTCCGGCCTCGAAGGTTTCTCCGGCGACGGTGACGGCTGCCATGCGGCCTCCGACGACGGAGTGGCGCTCGAAGATGCGGATTTGGGCGGCGGTGGTGGGGGAGTATTGGCGGAGGAAGTGGGCGACGGAGGAGCCGGCGATGCCGGAGCCGATGATGCAGACATCGGTGGTGGTGGGTGGTGGTTGATCGGAGGAAGATGAGGGGATTGTGAGAGAGAGGATGGAGAGTGTTATGAGAATAGCGGTGAACATGATCGGTGATCACCGGCGTCGGAGATTGGGGATCCGGTGAGTGTACGGGTTAACAGGATGGGTGATTTAGGACCCGGTCTCCACTTTCATACGAACCACATCGCCATTAAGTGGGTGTTTGGGTTCCTTTTTAACTTTTTAATTTTAAAAAAGTTAAAAAATTATTTTATAGTGTTTGGTAATCTAACGATTGTGAGAGAAATAAGTTAATAACTCACTCCATATTAACTTATTAATTTATTTGACAAGTCAATAAGTCAAAAAGTATTTTTCAAAAGCAATCCCAAACACCCCCTAAAACAGTTGCCTCCGATGCAGCCTTTTGATTTGGAGGAAGCTTATTCTATTTTGATAAACCGAATGTCACAGATAGAAAAAAAAACAAAAAACAAATATAGGTGGTAACCGACACCATCAAATATAACTCCATAAAATCGTAGCGTGATAGCATGAGATGAAAATGTGATCCGTAGATTCAGGAATCGACCCGACATTTATGTTTCTTCTCGACAAGGCTTGTTTGGTAGGAATACGATGTAGCATGCCATGCAAGAACATTTATCTTTCGTGAAACCCCTTTGCACCAATAGAATACAAAGGATGAAGGAAGGGGGGTCCGATGAGGAGTTAAGCAACCCTCTCATGGATTTAACCGAAAAGATATATACATTGGCTATCTTCTTATCAACTCTAGCTCCCATTGATTGTGGTAATAAGGGACCTTAAATCAATATTTAGTTTAAGGTGGTGGACGTTTAATTTACTTATATTATTCCAAACACTTGAGAAAGATTCTCTACTAGGGACAAATTGAGTGGGACGCTAAGGATAATCGACAGAAGTAATTGCGTTTGAGACACTGTTTTAAATCGTCACCACCATTTTAAAAGAAGGATTATTAGAGCTTTTAGAGAGCCCACCCCAAGACCACCATCCGATTTCTTAGTACATACTTTGTTCCCATTGACCCAATTTATTTTTTTGACATTACCGCCACCATGCTCCACAGGAAATCCCGTCTTATTCTTTATAAGTTGTAAAGACTTTATATGAAGCTTTATATATTTTCAAGTAAAGAGAGTGATAGGGGGTCTAAAAGAGCGGAGTTGCTCATAAACTAATTAATTTCGTATATTAAATAGCACGGGTTGAATCGAATTTATACGAGCTCAAGCCTAAACATAATAGGAATAAGTTATGTGGTCATCAAACAGTTAGAGGTTTGATGTTGTTCACTAACTATATGAGTTTGTATATGTTAAAAATAAAAGGATTAATCGTTTGATTGTTTATTGTTTCAAATTTTGAATTTTCATCCACAATCACCAACAATTGGTTTCGTCTCGATTAATTTCATCATTGAATAAGACGAATTCATGTGTGGGTGTGTTTGTTTGGAATTTAATTGAATGATGAGGATGTAATTTAGGGGTTGTTTGTTTCACAGAATATGTTTTAAAGGAATTGAAATCCTTAAAGGAATTAGAATTTGATTGAATTAGAATTAATTCCAACGAAAAATTTTCTTGTGTTTGGTTTGTATGTTTGTGAAGGGAATTGAAATGGTTTGTATGTTTGTGAAGGGAATTGAAATGTTAAAAACTAGTAATTGGATCCCCCGCTTCGCGACGGGTTATTATTTTTACTTCTTTTGACATTCACATAAATGTCTAAATGATAACTTACAAAGTTATACATGCACTCCAACCCAACAAAATATTCAATTGGCAATCCACCATCTCTTTAGCAAACTTAGGGTCCACCAAAGGGTTAGGCAATATTGGGTTCTAGTCATAAGCCTGTCTGGTGCACACCAGGAATATGGCTCGAATTATGCACTTCGAGGTTCTAGAACCAACTCATCCTGATTTGGATTCCATCTTTTTTTTTTTTTTGCTCCAAAAACATAAAAAAAAAAAAGACATATTATGGCTGTGTATAGACATATTATGTAATAAACCCTGGATTTATAAAAAAAAGATTTCATGAGATATACCTCAAAATGACCATCAGCAGCAGGACATGCCTGACCACAAGGAATGTAAATCTGATTGATTTTCCATGAGAAGATCTTGAAGACACTTGTTACCAAAAACTTTTTTTGAAGCAAAACCTTCTATGGTGGTAGCATCGGCACTTGTTCAAACTACACTCTAATATGCATTTTAATCTTTATATCCACTACCCTGCATAATTGATTATTTTCAAGCTCATAAGGGGCTGGAAAATAATAACATGAAAAAACTGTAATAGCTTTCAAATGCGTCAACAATGACACCCTATAATAGCAAGTTAAACATAAAAAGACAAAGACATACATTTCAAGACATATATGCAAATACTAGAGTGATAAATATACACCTGACTTTGCTTCTCAAGTGATGTGTAACGATTCTTCTCCTTAATATCAAGATAGTCATATGCCTCTCTGAAAAATGTGAGAATATGATACCCGGAGTACATAATTAAAGGATGCATTAATCATGTCTTTTTTCTGAATTAAATAATATAATATCAAAAGTTACAATCCTAGGGGGAGAGAGAGAGGGTGCTAGATCAATTGTTTCTTTCTTAGTATGCCTTAAGAGTATGCCTTTCATAACTTTATCTTTTAAAAAAACCATATATCTTCTAACATTACATTATGAACATGCAAAGTATAACTCACTTTGTTCCACCAAGATTAGTGTCTAACTAATACATGAGGGTACCCCGAAGATGATTAATTTATACTGCAATCCAACAAAAATAAAACATTAAGAAAATCTTTAAACTGCATAAGCTACACATATGCTAGAAAACGTTAGAACCTTAAGTATACCGACGCACTTTACTATCACATTCTTTGCAAAAGTACTAAAGTAGTGACAATATGGAGTTGTTTGTAGAAAATGAACCTATAAAACAAACAAATAGTAGATTTCCCAAATGAAAAATGACAAACTGCAACATTAACTTAAAAAGATATCATGAACATATGGCAAATATAATTGATAATGTGATGGGCTACTTTTTCAGTTCGATACAATTATGGTTTTAATCTTTTGGTAAAATTATGGTAACTTGGTAATTCTTGGTTTCTTGTTTTCAAATTGGCGTAATTACATAGCCGGATGATTTTTTACACTTTAGATGATAAATTATAATGAAAGATGTCAAAAGTAGTAGAAAGACCAATTAAAATTGCAATCATTGGATTGTTTATATTTTAATATCATCAAACGGCTCTTAAACTTCCAATTATCAAGCCAAAAGAAAGTGTTTACCCAGCTTCCCACTTCCCCCTTCAGAAAGCCTATTACATTAATATTCAAACTAAAAAGTTTATAGCGAACTCAAATCCAATAACCTAAATCCATTGAATAAATGCAAAATAGTAAACATAGTACCGAACATGTAAGGCCCTGATTCCAGAAAGCCTCATAGTTGATTATTCACAGCATATCAAAGATTCAAAGCATTTATTTAAGTAAACATTGCAACCGAAATTACTTTGATTTAAACTCGTCATGACATAATCCAAAGAAAACATTAACATTATCTTAAATACATCAAACAAGTCTTAAAAGAGTGTTTAATAATCTTTTAAATTTGGGATGCAGTCTTTAGTTGCCAAGAAGCTTTGGATCCATGCCCCTATCCTTCTAAGCCCAACAACTCACCTGTCAAACTAATATGCATACAAAAGTCAGCTTCGCTGAGTGAGTTCTAGGTTTACTTTATGAGATAATCTTTTAGTGAGATATGTTAACTTTATCATTCTAAAATAGTGATCACAAGAACAAGCATTTACTATACACAGATTGTCACTTTATCAGTACTTTATCATTAAGACTCCCACTTATTTATTATCTATTACTCTTCTTTATCCGTTAATTCCCAGTTACTATGTCTCGAGATCTGCCCAAGGGCCAGACCCTCGCTTGTGATGAACACAATACTTTACTTTAGCTGTGCTTGTGTTGAATACAAGACTTTACTTTATCCATGAGAGCACAACAAATGCAACTCTCCATTATCCTTTGCTTGCAAGACTTTACTTTAGCAATGGTATATTGTTACGAGCTCAATAACATTTATTTAGGTTTTACTTTCATCTTTAGTTACACATACACTTACTTATACATGCTAAGAATCAACTCATAATCCATATATTCACATCCTTCAACAAAAGAATACAAACATTATAACCGACCCTCCGCGAGACAGCAGGGGTTCGGGGGCGGTAGCCCCTGATAACGGGGTTCTAGGGGCAGCAGCCCCTAGTGGAGTCCAAGGGGTAACGCCCCCAAAATCGTATACTTAGTATGCATATCGCTCCTAGAACATTGAAACGTGTAATAAGGGGGATCTAGAACTCACCTGGTCAGTAAGCAACATCACGTTAAACTTTTCTAAGCTAGGATTGTGGCACACGGTCTGCATATAAGTTAGCGCACAAACAGATCATTTTCTGCACAGTTTTGGTAGTAGTTTCGCATGGTAGTTTCGCTGCCAGTTTCGCATGGCAGTTTTGCTACCAAAATCGCCCAACTTTCGTTGGAATTTCCTAGATTCGCTAAATCTACTGGTCTATAAGGAGATTGTCTTAGTTTCGCAGGAAGAACTCACAGTTTCGCATGAAGAACTGGCAGTTTCGCTGGACGTATAAAAATGATGAGCCAGCTCTTTTTTAATCCAAAATCTCAACTTTTTACATCCAAACCCTTAGTTTTTCATCCATAAAACTATATCTAAGCTTTTTACATGATTTCATACGTAAAAATGTGACCTTTATGTGATCCTTTGGAACTTTTCAAATCCCAAAACCCTATCCGGATCTATTCTAAAGAGGTGTTTGGATGGTGATTCATACCTAGATTTTTTGCTCTTTCCTTGATATTTGATGCACCAATACTCAGATCTTCAATCCTTGAGTCAATGAAACTTCAAATCTTTGATTTTTCTTCACTTTATCTCTCTACTCTCTCTCTCTCTAAAATGTTGGTGGTTTAGGTTGCAAGCAGGGAAGAATGTGGCTGATTATGGGTGTTTAATGGGTGGTTATAGGCCCTTAAACCCATCAAACCTTTAGCCCATAAGTTAATTTGGCCCATAATCTTTTTTATATATATAACCCCCAACTTAACCCATTATTACTAAATTGCTTGTTTCGACATTCCGGGGTGTTACAGAACACCTTTTCCTGATTCTGCTGGATAGGAAGCAAACACATTCAAGTTATTAATCGTCATCATCCAGTTCAATTTCATGCAAGAATTTTATGTTCTAATAAGAATTTGGATGCAATAAAATAACACAAAACGTTATTTACAATTAAAGAAACAAAGACGATAGTAGCAGACAACATCAATTTAACTTCAACATGAAATAAATGGAGAACATGTACTAAAATTGAATTGAAATCAGACCATATAGGCGGTGTGGCGCGACTTGTCGAACTTATCTGATAACCTGCAAAGAATGAGAAACACAAAGGAAAGGTGTTTCTTCTCCTCTATAAACTATAAAACCAAGAAGAGAAATGAAGATTAGGGTTTTGTAGGATATTAAAGTAAAAAGGCATAAAATGGAAGCATACCTGCGCAAATAAAAACGGTGATGCGGCTGCCGAAACATCGAGTGTGTCTGAATCGCTGATTCATCTTCCTTATAGGCCACCGTCAGTGACCTAGAACTCCTCATTACCACCTTCAAGTCATGTAATCACTGTTACCTTTGTCGTTCACAACTGTGAATGTCACACCCCAACCTTAACAATGGAATGTTGAGATGTGAGGGTTAAGTTGATCAAAGCCACACAACGCTACTCAAAGTGTAAATATTATTAATCATAAGGATTCAAATTGTAAATTACAACCATAAGCTCAAGCAAACAACCATAACATAAACTAAATAATAAGTTCAAGATCAAAAAAAAAAAATAATAAAATGAATCCTTTATTTTATTCTAGGTCCAATCCTAGATGAATTCAATTCTTCAAGAATCAACAATTAAGCTTGAGCATCTCCTGAAACATGTTAAAAATAAAGTTAACATATGAATGTTGGTGAGTTCCCAATAGATTGTACATACATATAAAAAAATCTTTTAAGAGATAATTCAAGTCATAGGTTAAGAGATAATACAAGAATATAAAGATAGCATAATGATACAATTAAACCTTAACAAAGATATGGCCACAATGAAATATACGATTAGCTAAGTGTACTTGGTTCCCATAATGAACAAGATTACGTCACTAGGAGCCGGCAATACCCTCGGCTTTAACACCAAATAGGCTTGTCAAACCCATAGATCTATGACGTCGCTTGGCTAGCAATAGTTAATGATTGTTTTTACAAGATGACTATCAAATAATGTTCACAAATATCTCAAATAACCATAATAAAATAATAATAGGATGAATTGCACGTGCTTTACAAGAATTTAAAGAATTTACAAGTGTGCGTTTATACGGTTAACATGTTTCACCCCAAAAGATGTGAAATAAAGTAAAAAAACGGGGTATGGAAACACACTTGATATATGATGTACTTTGAATTATAAGAAAGCTAGAATAGCATCAACGGTTTCTTCACAAATTACCTAGGCGCGAGTGTTCCAAGATTAGATTATAATCGGATAAGTTCAAGAGACAATTTGTGGAATCTAGGGTTTGTTATAAGGATTTGGGGTTTAGCATGATTTTAATATTATAAAATTTTATTTATAATTTGCAAAATGAACGATCGTAAATAATAAAGATTAATATTGCAAAGAATATAGTTTTTTCAACATTTAAATAAATAAGTTTAAATTTCAAAGTAAAAAAATTTAATAGTTAATTATTAAATACGTTGAACAAAGTAATTTGTTACTATATAACGATCTAAATAATTTACGTAATGTTACATTGGAATGATTTAAAGTAATTCTTAATAATATTTTGACATCTTTATAATTTCAATCCTTTAAGATAATAGGTTATGCAACTATAAATAATGAACGTACAAAATCATATTATAATTTACTAAAGTTTTCTTGAATTAAAGTGACAAGAAAACTAATAAAAATAAAAGATGCTTTTTATATAATATATACAAACTTATAGTAAGTTCTTCTAAACATTTTAAAATCATCAAAATTGTTTAAGATAAATTCTGTAAATATAGAATTGTTAATAAATAATTCTGATAACATTTTATCAATTAAAATTAATTTTATTTCAATACAATATCATTTTATAATTTTTTTGAAATTTAAAATATGAGTAACAGCCTTTTTTTTTAATGCGGGTTGTAGGGTTCGAACCCACGACCTTGGATACGTACATGATGCGCGTTAACCAGTAGGCTAGGGCGCCTATGCCTGTCATAAACTGAGTTTTAAATTTGTTTTTAAAGAAACCTCAAACAATAGAACCCTAAATTTACCAAGAACCCTAGAACAGTTTGGATCAAATTGAAGCATCATTTGATTCTGTTATCAAGAAAAATCATGGGGCTTTTATTCCCCATGTGAAACCGAGTGTAAAGCCCTGTTGAATTACCCAAATTGATGTAGAATCGACTGGTACAGGTTCGAACAATGTCGGGACGTAGGGTGCGATCAACTGTTGAGTTTGTGTGTGATTTTTAAGGATCGAGGTTATAGAGAGTTGGAAGAAGTCGAATAGAACCTTTCCCCTCTGTTAAGTAGCCTCGATTAGAACCGTTTCGAGTTCAAAGAGTTCTAGTTGAGTTTGGGGGTTAAGGGTGGAATTTGAAATGTAAATTACGGTTTCAAATGAAATTAAACATACCAATGATTACTAATTGATTATACGAACGTGTATGCTCGATTAATTGGATTAATAATATAATTTAAGTGCAGAAATAGATTGTTATTGATGGGGTTCGGTTTCGTGCCCAAAGGCTCTCATAACTACATTTAAAATCAAATTGAAACAAGTCTTCGAGTTTGAAACGGGTTCGCGAAGTGATTAGGAGCGATTTGGGGTTTAAAAATTAAATTTTGGGGTGATTTTACGGCTCGCCGACGCCACGCTAGAGCTTCGCCGGCCGGCGGCCGGAAAAAATGGAAGGGAGAAAGTGGAGGTGGGGGTTTTTTAAATAATTTACATTTTCAGCCCCTCATGTTTCAGTAGTCTTCCATTCTAAGTTTAAACTTTTAATACTTACAGTTATTAATTAAAATTAAAACTTAATTTAATAACAATCTAGTTAAATTTATACATCTTAAGATTTTATAAACTTTTATAATTCCATTATCTATTTTAACTAAATAATTAAAATAAATTTTTTTATACAAATTTATTTATCCAATAGCTAAACAAGTTATGACAAGTCGAAACAAACATTGAGAATATGCAAGAATGAACTTTTATTATTGACAATAATGACCCTTACAAGAAATAACAGAAGTAATAATTAGTTAACAAATATTCGAAAGGTCACAGTCTTCCCAATTTTAAGGAATTTCATCCCGAAATTAAGGATAAGATTAAACGAACAAATAAGGATGTTTCTTCTTCATATAATCCTCGCGTTCCCAGGTAAACTCGGGTCCGCGTTTATTTTCCCAACGAACTTTGACGATCGGAGTGGTAGTGGTTCTGGTCTTCTTTATTGTTCGATCCATGATCTCGACGGGCTTCTCAATAAAATGCAAGGAATCGTCTATCTGGATATCATCCAAAGGGACATGCAGAGTTTCGTCGGCCAAGCATCTTCTCAGATTTGAGACATGAAAAACGGGATGAACCTTGCTAAGTTCAGAGGGTAGTTCCAGCTTATAAGCCACTTTTTCGACTCTTTTTAAAATCTTGAAAGGTCCTACAAACCATGGAGCTAATTTACCCTTCTTCCCAAAGCAAACAACTTCCTTCCAAGGTGAGACTTTAAGAAGAACCATATCACCGACCTGGAATTCTAATGGCTTACGTCTTTTATCCACGTAACTCTTTTGTCGACTTCTAGCCACCTCAAGGTTATTACGGATTCTAGAAACTTTATCAGTCATTTCTTGAATAAGTTCAGGACAGGTAATGAAATTTTCACCAATGTCCGTCCAACAAATCGGGGAACGGCAGCTACGACCGTAAAGTGCTTCAAAAGGTGCCATCTTGACGCTTGAGTGATAACTGTTATTATAAGAAAATTCTGCTAATGGTAAATGCGTATCCCAGTCACCACCAAAATCAAGAACACAAAGACGTAGCAAATCCTCAAGAGTCTGAATAGTTCGCTCAGTTTGACCGTCCGTTTGAGGATGGTAAGCTGTGCTTAAATCCAGCTGAGTACCCAAGAGTTCTTGCATTGACGACCAAAAGTGCGAAGTGAAACGAGCATCTCGATCGGATATGATCTGCAAAGGTACACCGTGACGACTCACAATCTCATCGATGTAAATACGAGCCAACTTTGAAGTTTTGTAAGCATCACGTATGGTTATGAAATGCGCTGTTTTGGTCAGACGGTCGATGATCATCCATATACTATCATGACCACGAGGAGTAAGAGGTAGCTTAGTTATGAAATCCATGGATATGTGTTCCCACTTCCACATAGGGATCTCGGGTTGCTCAAGTAATCCACTGGGACGTTGGTGCTCTGCTTTGACCTTTGCACAAGTAAGACATTTGGCTACGTAAGAAGCGATGTCTTTCTTCATCCCTGGCCACCGGTATTGCCCACGTAGGTCCATATACATCTTATCGGACCCAGGGTGAATAGAATAACGAGTTTGATAAGCTTCGTTCATGATGAAAGTACGAAGATTATCATGATTTGGAATCCAGAGTCGATTTAAGAAATACAACATACCATTCGGTTTCGTTTCAAGCTGTGACCGAACACTATACGCCAACTCTTCATCCACTTTTCCTTTAGCTAGAACAGCTTGTTGAGCTTCACGGATACAATATTCAAAGTCGCTACCCAGGGTTTCAAACCATCGTCGTCGATCTTGAATTTCCTGGAATGAGACGGTCTTGTTATGGACTTTGCGACTTAACGCATCGGCTACGACATTCGCCTGTCCTGGATGATAACGGATGTTGCAGTCGTAGTCACTAATCAACTCGACCCAACGACGTTGCCTCATATTCAGATCCTTTTGGTTGAAGACGTGTTGAAGGCTTTTATGATTGGTGTAGACTATACATTGTGTCCTATAAAGGTAGTGCCTCCAAATTTTTAAGGCAAAAACCACAGCACCAAGTTCAAGATCGTGGGTCGTGTAATTCACTTCATGAACCTTCAATTGCTCGATGCATAGGCTATGACCTTTCCTCGTTGCATAAGAACACAACAAGGCCGCGACTAGATGCATCGCAATACACAGTGAAGTCATCATTCCCATCAGGAAGGGTGTGGATAGGAGCATTACAACACTTGTGTTTGAGAGTCTCAAAGGTCTCTTCTTGCTCAGGCCCCCACTCGAATGGTTTATTCTTTTGGGTTAGGGTCGTAAGCGGTTTCGCAATCCTTGAGAAATTTTCAATAAAACGCCGGTAGGAACCCGCTAGTCCAAGGAAAGAATGAACTTCGGTTGGAGTTTTGGGGACACACCAATTTTTCATAGCTTCTACTTTAGCAGGATCAACATGAATTCCTTGGCTATTCACCACATGACCTAAAAATTGGACTTCCTCAAGCCAAAATTCACACTTAGAAAACTTTGCGTACAACTGTTCTTTCTTCAAAAGCTCAAGAACTTGTCGTAAGTGAAGCTCATGATTGGTTTTAGTCCTTGAGTAAATAAGAATATCGTCGATGAACACAATCACGAATTTGTCCAGGTAGGGTTTGCATACCCGGTTCATGAGGTCCATAAAGATGGTAGGAGCATTAGTCAAACCAAAGGGCATAACCATAAACTCATAGTGCCCATATCAAATGCGAAACGTGGTTTTCGGAATATAATTGTCATGGACTCAGAGCTGGTGATAACCAGAACGTAAATCATTTTTTAAGAATTGAGTGGCTCCTTGAAGCTGATCGAAGAGATCATCGATCCGAGGAAGAGGATATCGGTTCTTGATGGTGAGTTTGTTGAGCTAGCGCTAGTCGATGCACATACGAAACGAACCATCTTTCTTCTTTACGAATAATACAGGTGCACCCCATGGCGAAGAGCTAGGACGGATAAAGCCCTTATCAGATAGTTCTTGAAGTTGACCGGCTAACTCTTGCATCTCCGATGGTGCAAGACGATAAGGTGACTTAGCCACAAGATTCACACCAGGAATCAAGTAAATCTTAAACTCAACTTCACGAACGAGGGTAGACCGCTAAGATCATTGGGAAATACTTCCGGGAAATCTCGTACAATAGGAATATCCTTAAGTTCCTTCCCTTTTACTTTCGTGTTGACTACATAGGCCAAAAAGGCTATGTAATTCTTACTTAGGCACTTTCGAGCCTTAGTACACGACATAAGTTTGAGTCCTTTAGATGATTTCTCTCCAAAAACTTTCAAAGTATCGCCGGAAGGTAATGGAATCCGAATGCATTTCTCGAAGCAGATAATTTTCGCGTAGTGTTTGGCTAACCAATCCATGCCGGTGATGATGTCGAAACTTCCGAGTTGCATGGGGATAAGATCAATAGGAAACTCATGCTCGTTAAGACTCAAGATACAACCACGAACGATGACGTCAATAATGATGGATTTTCTATTGGCGACTTCAACAGTAAAGGACTTTTCTAACTTAGTACGTGACTTAGCAAGTATGGGTTCAAATTCTAAGGAGACAAAACTCTTATCGACTCCCGAATCAAACAAGACAGAGGCATAGCAATTATTAACAAGAAACATACCTGTTTAGATATAGGACTTTTATTGGTACAAGGAAGAAATGAAACTTTGATCATAAAGATTACGAATAAAATGACGTACCATTCACCATGTCGTTATTTGTCTGTGCTTGATTTGCTTTAATGTTGAAAGCACGGCCTCGAGCTTGTGGAACATTACCCGCGAGACGGGGGCATTGTGGGGGAAAATGGTCGGTTTCCCCACAGTTGTAACAAGCTCGATTGGCAACTAGAGTAGCATTGTTTGGTGCACGGTGACACGTAGTAACCAAATGACCATATTTCCCGTAAAGTAAGTAGATACGACATGGGTTATTCCCCACATGATGATATTTGCAAATGTTACACATCGGATGTGGACCGGTGTAAGTTCTAGTAATAGGAGGTTGAGTAGCAGGAGCAGCTTGCCTCTAGGGTACCTTGGGTGTTGCCACAACAAAATTTTGGGCCGGTGTATACTTACGCTTCTTGACCTTGGACGAAGGTTCACCCTTAGCTTCCTTAGTTGTTTCAGAGACCACCTTTTTAGTCTTTTTAGCACCCTTAGCAGTCAAGGTACCGGCTTTGATGTGATTCTCCGTGAGTTGGGCAGTGATGGTGATTGCTTCTTCAAGTGTTGTAGGATTGCTTCCCACCACAACATCTTGGATTTGAGGTGGTACCCCCTTGATGAACTTCTCAATGTTGCGGGGAATAGTATCAACCATGTGAGGTAAAAGGATGCTTAGTTCATGATGCCTGGTTGAGTAAGCCAAATGATTCCTACTATCCTGTTTGAGGTTTCAGAATTCCTCCTCAAGCTTTTGTAATTCACTCCTCGAGCAAAACTTTTGGATCATAATGTTCTTAAACTCCTCCCACGGTAGTCCCAATGCAACTTCAGCACCCCGGTTCCTCTTCTCACTGTTCCACCACGTAAGTGCCCTTTGTTGGAGGACACTCGTGGCATAACGAACCTTGAGTACTTCTGGACACTCATTGTTGATGAAGGTATTCTCTATGCTCTCGAACCACTTGAGAAGTCCAGTGGCTCTCTCTTTTCCACTAAAGCTGGTTGGCTTACAAGAGTTGAAGTGTTTGAATGTGCATGTTTGGTTATTTCCTCCTTGATTATCGTTGTTTTCTCCTTGACCATTGTTGCATTACCACCATTACCACCGTTATTCCCGTTTGCATTATTACTGGCATTGGCCATTAGGGTGTTACTCAGTTCAGCGACCATTGTAGGAAGGATGACAACTATTTGCCGGGTGATCATAGCGGCGAATTTACGGTCGGAGCTACCACGCTTTCCATGATGACGAGAAATTCTGAATACAAGAATAGATTAGACATAGGAATTTTGAAGTAAAGCTAGTTCAATAAAGAAATAATTTTTCAGGACTTATAAAACACATACGGGATGGTTCCATTTGGTAAAACATATCCAATAGGAACATTGACATGTCAAGGTAACTTAACTCCAATTTGCCTTAGGAAATTTATGTATTTTGACCATAATTTATCACTCATCCCGAAAATCCCCAGGTAAGCATAACTGGTCCCGTAGTTGATTGAGATTTATGCGAAATGCTTACCTTAGCCCGAAGGCTTTTTTGTAAGGAAATCTAAGATACAGGTGTTTATGAGTCACACATTTTTCCTTATAAACTATTAGAATTAAAACCTTGATGAGATTTTCAAAGATTAGACATAAAGTCTAAAGAATTAAACCATTCGATATAATGCGTATGATTCCACGTGTAGTCGAGAATAAGTTTAAGAAAATACATCGCCGTGTTGGATCTAGTGATAGGTGGAAATGATTAAGAAGTTAGAGATATCCATGATGGAAGGCTTTGACAATCAAGTTATCCACCTAAGGCGCAATTCCAACTAAGCTGTATCAAGTAGCACATAAGGGAACTTTCCTATAACAGATAGCATCATGTAGCATGCAATAGATAAGCTTACAAGATCATAAAGATTTTTCATGTAAGGGTCCCTATGTTAACCATAGTCTAGGTCACCATTTCTAATAACCTAAATCCCTATAGTTATGGGCTCTGATATCAATCTGTCACACCCCAATCTTAACGGCAGAAACGTTGAGATTTGAAGGTTAAGATTGTTTAAAGCCACACAACGCTACCTCAAAGTGTAAATATTATTAATCATAAGGATTCAAATTGTAAATTACAACCATAAGTTCAAGCAAAAAACCATAACATAAACTAAATAATAAGTTCAAGATAAAAAAAAAAGAAAAAAAAATGAATCTTTTATTTTATTTTAGGTCCAATCCTAGATGAATTTAATTCTTCAAGAATCAACAATTAAACTTGAGCATCTCCTGAAATATGTTAAAAATAAAGTCAACATATGAATGTTGGTGAGTTCCCATAAGATTGTACATACATATAAAAAAACCTTTTAAGAGGTAATTCAAGTCATAGGTTAAGAGATAATGCAGGAATATAAAGTTAGCATAATGATACAATCAAACCTTGACAAAGATATGGCGACAATGAAATATACGATTAGCTAAGTGTACTTGGTTCCCATAATGAACAAGGTTACGTCATTAGGAGCCGACAATACCCTCGGCTTTAGCACCAAATAGGCTTGTCAAGCCCATAGATCTATGACGTCGCTAGGCTAGCAATAGTTAATGATTATTTTTACAAGATGACTATCAAATAATGTTCACAAATATCTCAAATAACCATGACAAAATAATAATAGGATGAATTGCACGTGCTTTACAAGAATTTAAATAATTTACAAGTGTGCGTTTATACAGTTAACATGTTTCACCCCAAAAAGTGTGAAATAAAGTAAAAAAACGGGTTATGGAAACTCACTTGATATATGATATACTTTGAATAATAAGAAAGCTAGAATAGCACCAACGGTTTCTTCACAAATCACCTAGGCGCGAGTGTTCCAAGAGTAGATTATAATCGAATAAGTTCAAGAGACAATTTGTGGAATCTAGGGTTTGTTGTAAGGATTTGGGGTTTAGCATGATTTTAATATTATAAAATTTTATTTATAATTTGCAAAATGAACGATCGTAAACAATAAAGATTAATATTGCAAAGAATATAGTTTTTTCAACATTTAAATAAATAAGTTTAAATTTCAAAGTAAAAAAAATTTAATAGTTGATTATTAAATACATTGAACAAAGTAATTTGTTACTATTTAACGATCTAAATAATTTACGTAATGTTACATTGGAATGATTTAAAGTAATTCTCAACAATATTTTGACATCTTTATAATTTCAATCCTTTAAAATAATAGATTATGCAACTATAAATAATGAACGTACAAAACCATATAATAATTTATTAAAGTTTTCTTGAATTAAAGTTATAAGAAAACTACTAAAAATAAAATTATTATAAAGAAACAAAAAGAAAAGATGCTTTTTATATAATATATAAAAACTTATAGTAAGTTCTTCTAAACATTTTAAAATCATCAAAATTATTTAAGATAAATTTTGTAATTATAAAATTGTTAATAAATAATTTCTGATAACGTTTCATCAATTAAAAATAATTTTATTTCAATACAATATCATTTTATAATTTTTTTGAAATTTAAAATATGAGTAAAAGCCTATTTTTTAAAAAAAATGGGGGTTGTAGAGTTCGAACCCACGACCTTGGATACGTACATGATGTGCGTTAACCAGTAGGCTAGGGCGCCTATGCCTGTCATAAGGTGGGTTTTAATTTTTTTTTAAAGAAATCTCATACAATTGAACCTCTAAATTGACCAAGAACCCTAAAACAATTTGGATCAAATTGAAGCATCATTTGATTCTGTTAACAAGAAAAATCATGGGGCTTTTGTTCCCCATGTGAAACCGAGTGTAAAGCCCTGTTGAATTACCCGAATTGATGTAGAATCGACTGGTACAGTTTCGAACAATGTCATGACGTAGGGTGCGATCAACTATGGAGTTTGTGTGCGATTTTTAAGAATTGAGGTTACAGAGAGTTGGAAAAAGTCGAATAGAACCTTTCCCCTCTGTTAAGTAGCCTCGATTAGAACCGTTTCGAGTTCAACGAGTTCGAGTTGAGTTCGGGGGTTACGGGTGGAATTCGAAATGTAAATTACGGTTTCAAATGAAATTAAACATACCAATGATTTCTAATGATTATACGAACGTGTATGCTCGATTAATTAGATAATAATATAATTTAAGTGCCGAAACGGATTTGGTATTGATGGGGTTCGGTTTCGTGTCCAAAGGCTCTCATAACTGCATTTAAAATCAAATTGAACACGTCTTCGTGTTCGAAACGGGTTCGCGAAGTGATTAGGAGCGATTTGGGGTTTAAAAATTAAATTTGGGGTGGTTTTAGGGCTTGCCGGCGCCACGCTCGAGCTTCATTGGCCGGCGACCGGAAAAACGGGGAGAGAGAAAGTAGAGGTGGGGGTTTTTAAAATAATTTATATTTTTAGCCCCTCATGTTTCAATAGTCTGTCATTCTAATTTTAAACTCTTAATACTTACAATTATTAATTAAAATTAAAACTTAATTTAATAACAATCTAGTTAAATTTATACATCTTAAGTTTTTATAAATTTTTATAATTTAATTATCTATTTTAACTGAATAATTAAAATAAATTTTTTTTATATAAATTTATTTATTCAATAGCTAAAAAAGTTATGACAAGTCGAAATGAACATTTAGAATATGCATAAATAAACTTTTATTATTGACGATAATAACCCTTACAAAAAATAATGAAAGTAATTAACAAATATTCGAAATACCACAAATGCCATTGAAAGGCGTCAACAGTCCCCTAATGTCACCACCATCACCGATGAAGGTGCCAATCACCGTCTTCCTCTCTCTCTCTCTATCCTGCTCATGAGGTTTGCTTTCTTTCTCTATTTCTGCATTTGTTTGACCCAACAATGACTCAAACATAAGCAAAATCTACTTGTACCTGCTGCACAACATAGGGTAAGTTACTGTCAACCTCAGTTTCACTTCCATACAACTACTGTTAACACACTTTCAAAATGTTATATTATAAATAAAAATGGACTAAATTGCTCTTATTATTTCTCTTTTCCCTAGTCTTCTCCATCACCCATCTAGGGTTCATCTTCAATAGCGCTAAAATTGCCCTCCTGTACATCATCAAATCACTGATTTCATCATCAGCGTAATCGATTTCATCATCGAAATCCTCCATCAAAAGTTTATGTCAATTTTATTAACCCACTGCCACCTTCGCGGTTGTTACTAGAAGGCAAAAGAAGCTCCAACGACTCACACACCTTCACTAAAGTACTCAAGCTCCCTTTCTATTCCGACGTCAATGTTTCCATCGAAGAAACCCCCAAATTCGTTCAAATTCGTCGTCGATACAGTCGATGACATCGGCACAGACATCGCAGCTTCACACCATTGAGATCGTTCCAGGCGTTACGAAAATTGCATCATCGATTTCATCTTCAAAATCAAGTTTTGTTGTTCGGAGCTTTGATTTTCAGTGATATCTTGTTTGACGGGTATTGTTTAAAAGTCTAGATCTGATTAAATAGATGTTTGTTGTTTGTAGCTTTGATTGTTTTTCTGAACTTTGAATTTTAATCTGGAATGACTTTGATGAGTTCAAAATAACTAGTTTTTTTAACCCACTCTTTGCAGCGGGAGTCCGGACCATTTTTCGCACATTCGCGTTGGGGTGTGATTTCCCGTATCATCGTATTTGTAAACTTTATTACATGTGTTACGGTATATACATTAGTGCACTTAAGTATATAAATTAACATATTAAAAAATTAATAGGTTAAAACTGTATATTATATAAAGTACAGGAAAAGTTGATTTATAGAAAGTTACGGGTTTAAATTGAAAGCATACAAAGTTAAGATGTCAAATCTTAAAGTTAATAAATTGAGGGGTAAAAAGTGGACACTTGTATTTCATGTGGGTTTAAATTGAAAGCATACAAAGCTCACATTTTGTTGGCAAAGAAACTGTCTTCGGTAGTTGGACTGTTTATCGAAAGTTTTGGTGTTCCAAAGTAGTTTTCAACAAATAATCTGATCAAAAACATAAATGATGTTTTGAGTGGTATCAACCTCAAGTATCCTAATTCCCAACAGATACATATAGGGTTCACTAAAACGTTACATAAATGGTGTGTGGAGCATCTGTATGTTAAGTTTTTATATGAAACTTTTAAGAAGTTACCATAATATCCTTAGTCCTTACTATTACAATAAAATAAAATAAACGAAGTTATGAGCATACCCCTAAAGAAAACATATATTAACAAACAAAATAGTACAAATTTATTTTTTAATCAAATGCAAATCTTTGTTATTCTATAAAATATAACATATAATCTACCCATAGTGTTAAGCACCATCATTGTTGTTAGGTGATTTGGTGCACCCTTCGCGCCATTAGCCGTTGATGCCGATCCGGCTCTTTCAGGGCGTCGAACACCACTCCTTGGGTGTTAAGGGGTTGATGTGTAAAAAGGTTCACGAACATGAAATTATTTATGGCTGGTCCCTCTACACGTAACCAATTCATATATTATTTAAACCGGATGAGATGGAGTGAAGATGTGCTAAACCAACTCATTAAATGAGATGAAGCAAAATGGGATAAAGTAAGTGACGTTACACATATGTGGTAGAGGTGAGCAAGCCTTAACCATAACCGATAACCAAACCATAATCGCAATGAATTTAACTGAAAAACTATATAACTGATAGTTATGGTTAAGATTTTATAATTAACCGATAAATAAATTATGGTTGTGGTTATAGTTCTCTCATAATCGAACTTTAACTAAAATTGAACCGAACTTTAAATCTATTTAAAAGTCATTTTGAATTGCATCACTTTTAAATATATAAGTAAATGTACAACTTGTCACTAGTGTGGAGGCATGTGTTATCTTTTAGAGACTAGTTAATATATTTTTTTAACTAAATGATTTATAACAAAGTATTATTTGATAGTTATTCATAATATTGACTTTGCATACTAGCTGTTAACCAAAATTTACCCATAACCAACGGTTAACTCCCTGACACAACCGAGCAATCAGTTATCGTTATGGTTACGGAAGATACCATAACCGAGTAATCAATCATTGTTATGAAAAGACCAAAACCGGTTCATAGTTGATGATGTTTATGTTAGGGCATTATTGGGATTGTTTATTTTAGGATGATTTTGACTTATTAACTTTTGAGAAGTTAACAAGTCAAAAAAAATGTTTGGTAATGTCAAAAGTAATTTTCAAACTGACTTTTAATATATGGTAAAAATAGGTTTTGAAAAGTAAGGAGAGGGTTACAAACTTACATAGGTGCTGTTTGTTTTTTCCTGCCGTAAAATGTCTGCAGTCTGCGGACCACATCTGCAGACATCTGCAGAGAAGAGGTGGACTAAATGTCCGCAGTCTGCAAGAAGAAGACTGTTTGTTTTTTAACATCTGCAGACTGCAAAAATAGTCTATAATTAAAATAAACCTAATTTCTAAACTTTAAAAAGTACTTCAACATTAAAATTTAAATAAAATTCGTACAACATTGCAATAATATTCATAAAACCATAAAAATACATTTTATTTAAATCATTTATTCCACATTTTGCATTAACTGCTCAGCAATTTCATCTCGTAACTGAGTCATATTCCCGATCCGATGCGGTACCATGTGCTTCAACCTCATTTTCATCAACATCAACGTGCACATGATGATTTCGAAAAGACACATTGGGTTGATCGTATTGTGTAAAAAACTCATCACTGAAACTCTCTTTCCTTATAAAATTATGTAGCGCGAAACATGCAATGGTAATATTTCGATTGAAACATCAAGAATTCTGACCCAATTCACAAACAACCGATACACCAACTACTTTCTTGAAGATCTAACTATAAAACATCAAGAATTTTGACCCAATTCACAAAACAGCAGGCAATCGATGAACAATTGAAAGGAGAAAATAGAAAATTACATTAGATAAAGAGTTGAAATGAAACCTTAAGCGAGGCGGAGTGGTGGCGGGGCGGCGATGTCGTCGCGAGGGAGGCGGAGCGGTGGCGGAGGGCGGCGATGTCGGCTCTTCTTGTCGTCGCGATGTCTGTGAGGAGGTGGGTTGGTGGCGGAGAGGAGGGCGGCGGATGGCGGCGGCGATGTTGGTGGCTGAGAGGAGGTGGGTTGGTGGCGGAGAGGAGGGTGGGTCGGTTGTGGAACGATGGGGAGTTCTGATTAGGGTTCAATTTTCACTTTTCTATGGAGAAGAGGTAAGAAGTGACAAGAAGAGGCTATTCCACATCTGCATCAAGAAGACCCCGCGCAGACTTTTTTTAATGAAAAATCTTCGAAAAATCAAACAGTCTGCAGAAGTAAACCTCTACGCGTAGTCTGCACGGCGCAGACATAAGTGATCAGGAAGAACTTCTTGAAAAAAACAAGCAGCCCCATATTAACTTTTAAAAACTACTTTTAGTTTAATTTCCTATTATAACTCGCTACTACCTCCTATTAACTCCTCTCATTTTTTAAGTATGTATTTTTTGATCATTTTACAATATTTTGTTTATAAGCTAATCAAAATATTTTTTTTAAAAACTCATTTTAAAAAATCATAAGTTAAAAATACTTTTAAGAAAAAATCATTTTCAACCGGAACAAACAATCCCTAACATGCCTTAACGCTATGTTCCCGAGTTTACTTAACGAGAGAAAAGGAATGAAACATTTTTTTTTCTTTCTTTTCTTTTTTCTTCTTTTCTCTTTTTTTTTCTTTTCTCTTCATTTCCTTTCGATTTGAAAAAACTGTTTTTAACGCTTATTTTCCTTTCATTTTTCTCCACAAGTGAACTCGGGAATACAATTTTTTTGTTTTTATTCCATTAAAAAAAACTTAAGAACACAATTTTTTATTTCTTTCATTCCGTTTATTTTATTTTCTCTCCTTAAATTATCTCGGGTACAAAACTTAAGGCTTAAACCTTAATTTCTCATACCAAATTGTAATTCTTTTCATCATTTTACAAGGCGGGAAAACGTTGTTGATCTAAACCACTAAACCCCCAAAACTCACAAGGGTCTGAACATTGAACTTCGAAGTCGGATTTCAACTTTCCGGCAGGAGATGGCGGCAAGAGGAGGCGGAGGGAGGGCGGTGAGGGTACTGAACGTGGCGGAGAAGCCATCGGTGGCGAAGACGGTGTCCGGAATATTATCAAGGAACCAGGGGTTGCGAACACGAGAGGGCAGATCGCGCTACAACAAAATATTCGAGTTCAATTACACGATTCAAGGGCAGCAATGCCAGATGATGTTCACCTCCGTCACCGGACATCTCATGGAGATCGAGTTCGAAGGCCGTTATCGGAAGTGGCACTCCTGTGATCCCGTTGATCTGTTTGAAGCTCCTATTCGCAAACATGTTCCTGAGGTTTATTTCGTTAACTGATATTACGAGTTTTGGTTGTGTTATAGACTCATTGTTATGTGCTTGATAACTGTAAGGATGACTGATTTAATGAAATAGGCAAGTGTTGTGGGGTTTTATGAGTTGTTGATAAGCTGTTAGGAAGTTTGACAAAACTCAACACATATACCAATAGGAAGTAGGAAGGAGGAAGAAGTCATAATGCTAAATTTGTCATTATGTTAAGTGTGCTTCTTGATTATTTTTTATTTATTTGCGTATGCATTGACGAATTGAGGTTTCTTAGTGTTCGTTGTGCATTTCTAGGTCTGATAAATTTAGAGGAGCCATGGTTGACTTTGTAGGTCAAATGGTCACCTTGTAACTTATGGATTTTAAGCTCATTAAGAAAATTGCTAAATTAATTGGACCATGAGGTTAGGATGAATCGGTGTTAGAACATGGGTTCTGCACTAAGATAATGGCTTGGCACTAAATATCAAAATTTGATCTGTTTGTTTAAAAACTGAAACATGACTTGTATTGAAATTTTTTGTCTTTCTGTGAATTCGATAATCAAGGACAAGCAAGACATCAGAAAGACATTAGAGGAGGAAGCCAGAAAATGCCAGTGGCTTGTCTTGTGGCTTGACTGTGATCGAGAAGGTGAAAACATTGCATTTGAAGTTGTAGAAGTTTGCTCAAGTGTGAATTCTCAACTCAATATTTGGAGGGCTCATTTCTCATCATTAATTGATAGGTATGATGGTCATATTTCGGTCGATACACAATTTTATTTTGTCGCTCTAGTTTTACGAATTCTGGTTTATATTGGCAGGGAAATTCATCAAGCTGCTCAGCAACTTGCACGGCCTAATCAGTTGTTTTCTGATGCTGTAGATGTTAGGCAAGTGAGTACTGCTCACAATATCTGCTGGAATTCCTAACTGTTCTGAATGGCTAATTATGTTAGGATAAACCTTTCCAGGTGGCATCAATGTTTATATTTTCATTTTCTTTTTGTGTTTTACATACGTTTGCATGATAGTGATGGAATTTAAGCTTGGTTTTAAAAAGCCCGGGGCACACCTAGGCAATACGGTCCCGGGCCAAGGTGCTAGGCGCAAAGTGCTCCACTTTTTGTACATGAGATGCACTGTATTCATATACAATTTTTTTTCATTCCTCATAGTTTCTAGCATCATTTACCTGAATTTAGACACAAATAAGCTCTATATATGGCTTAATATCTAAATAAACTATATGTACATTCTAAAAAGCTACACGTACAACACTACACATCCTGATGCACAAATCCATTCAATTTACAAAATGCGAGCCTCAAGACTGTGCCTCATGTCTTTTTTTCATGTGAAAAGCACACCTCATCTGCGCCTTTTTTACAGTCTCACCTAGTTTAAAGCAAGCACCCTCACCTCAAGCATCGCCTCACGCCTAGGTGCCGTTTTTACCTGACATTAAGCCACATTACTTTCAGATATGGTCTCCTCATCTCTCTTGGAAATCTTTCTTTCTGCTTTCTGTTTTTTATAATACTAGTTGCTACTTACTAGAGATTGTAACATGGGTGGTTGGGTCAAAGTGTGTAACTTGTGTGGGTTGAAACCGGTCTAGTTGGGACAAGTTTACGCGAAATACTTTTGCTCCAATTTTGTAAAAGTAATTATAGCGTCGATACAATATTCTTATTTTTTTGGTAATAGTCTCATTTCTTGTACACATCCACTATCTTTTAAAGGAACTTTTAATTTACCCCTCTGACTCGATAGAGATAAAAAATTGGCTGAAATCGAGATTTCTATTTGTTAGATAACTAGACTAATTTGGAGCTATATGCAGGAAATAGACCTCCGAATTGGTGCTTCCTTCACAAGATTTCAAACAATGTTACTGAAGACTCATTGCTTTTAATTCTCAACAGATGGCAGGATCTTGTTCTAAGCTATGTCCTTGTCAGGTATAAGGGCATTTCAAGAAAGGATTCTATTTATTACAAAATGAAATTAAATACTATGCATATGATTCCAAGTAATCATTGTGCATTGCAGTTTCCCACACTGGATTTGTCGTGGAACGGTATTGGGAGATACAGGCACATGAACCTGAAGAATTTTGGAAGATCCAGTGTTCTCATACAACCGATGAAGGCACTGCTAACTTCAATTGGATGTAAACACTTCACTACAACCTTTTTGTGTTTTTTTTGGATTTTACTTTTATCTGTGTGTTGGTGATTTAACTCATTTTGTTTCTAATTTACAGGCGTGGACATTTGTTTGATTATACCTGTGCGGTATTACTTTATGAGATTGTGTTCAAGAACCCATTGCAACCGTAAGGTTTAACCATTCTTGTCCTCTGAAGCTGTAGTGAGTTTAATAATTTTATTCAAATTCAGGTCACTAAAGTTAGACAGCAGGAGAAGCTGAAATATCCTCCACACCCATGAACACTATTGAGCTAGAGAAACGGGCATCACGTTATTTCAGGATGAGTTCTGAGCAAACTATGAAAGGTTAGTTTCATCTTTTTTAGAATGGTTACAAAAAAATATCCCGCCATTTTTTAAATAAGAAACTTAAACTGTATGTCATCTTCTTTTGTTTAAATATATATCCCTTCTCATGCTGTTTACTGCTTATCCTTTTGTAGATTGCAGAACCTTTATCAATCTGGTTTTATAAGCTATCCTCGTACAGAGACTGATTCTTTTTCAACAAGGACCGACTTACATGTGGGTATCCTTTTCTTAATAAAACCATGACACACACTCTGTATTATAGTGCTATAATTATTGTGAAAATTCTCTAGTCCTCGTCTTACTTGTCTAATCAAGTATTTTTATACCATAAGCAAGTTAAGGATACGAATGACACATGAGTGATCGACCATAATAGAAAACAGAATAACCAAAACGGCATTGCTGTCTTTCATCTTTTCTGCCATCACTTAATTACATGAATGCCACATGACAATAAGTAATTTTTTTATTGAATCATAATTGTGTCCTTGGTATCACCAAGAAGGTATCAACTCCAAATACACTCTTTCATTTTTTTTTTTATTATTATTTTTTGGGTAAACATCTTATTTTGATAAAGTTTGAGTTACCTTTTTTTTTGTCTTAAAGATATTAATATCACCTTAATATTTTAAACTAGTTCTTCTTACGGCAAGCTAGTTGATAGGGTGACATGCATTTGACACTTTTTTTATAACTAATTAAATTATATTTATGGACGTGTTCTGTTTTTCTAATTTTGTAATGAGTTGCTGTTTTCATGAATCAGCAGCGGAGTTCTAAAGGTCAATAAGAGTGACTAAAGATTATATACTTACTTTTCTTATATTCATATATTTCATGCAATTATGTTCCAGTTCATTGACATTTTTTTTCTTGCCAACTGTATACTTGTTTATTTTCTTTATCTCTTTTGGGTTGTTATTGTGCTTTGGATGGGTTCTAGATACTTGTACAAGACAGCAGGAGCATCCTGTGGGGCCCATATGCTCAGCGACTCTGGATCCTTCATCGGACTCTGGAGGAACCCAAGTGGCGGTGGGCATGATGACAAGCACATCCTCCCATTCACCCAACAAATTTTCACCTGGAGAATCTGGATGGAGTGAGGATCATAAAGTAAGTTTAAGGTATGAATTTATATTGCAATATGGCTATCATAGGTGAACATTTCGTTAACAACTAACAAATATTTGCTACAGAAATTGTATGAGCTAGTTGTTCGTCATTATTTAGCATGTGTTTCTCAACCTGCTGTTGGAGCTGAAACTACAGTAGAATTGACATTGCTGGTGAGATGTTTTCAGCATTGGGCAGAACAATTGTTGCTGTGAGTTTTTACTTTATCTTTTCTACTGTTTAGTTTTAAAGCAAAACACACTCATTAGCTACATATTTGGATTTTGGCATATTTCTTTCATTTTAAGAATATTGTCACTAATCTGACCGTTGAACATTCTCTGATCTTAAGAAACATGGCCCGCATAATTTATTAGGCTTCTACATTAATTGATATCTTCTTTTTTTCAATGCTTTGGATTCTTAAGTTTCTATATCAAAATGGGGCATGAAGCTAACAGGGTCTTACAGGTGGTTTCTGTTTCTAGTTTGTACGAACTAATGTGATTCTTTGTTACATTTATCTGAAATTTCTCCATTTTTACCTTTTCTGTAATTTAATAAACTGAATGGTAGTATTTTTGACATATTGTACAGAAAAATTATTTGGAAGTTTACCGATTCGAATCATGGGGTGGATCTCTAATCCCAAACTACACGTTTGGACAGCAGGTTTGTGCTGGACCAAGTGATTAATTACTATAACCTTTTATTATGGCTATTATTGTTGTATAAATCCATTTCATTATTTAAAATTTTCTATGTTCATGGTTTCTGTCCTTTTACTCATTAACTTTTATCCACAGTTCTTCCCAAAATACCTTTAAAAGTGTCCATATTGTTGAATGGTTGTCAATTGTGTAGTAAAATAAGTCACCAAACTGTACACCCATCATCAAAATGTGGAAAAACTGATTTTATTTGTTACACATATTTAGCTTTATCACCATCCTTTAATTAATTGCTTTAGAAATGAACCTTGTTGTTTAGTAGCGAGGGAGAGAGTAGTTGCGTAGTAGTAAAAGAGCTGTTGTTGAGATATTCGTTTGGATTGTAAGGGGTAAACTAAAATACGTTATTCCAGGAATACAATTTTTTATTAATTAATTTTTCTTAGTAAAAACAACTGGTCTCCACAGCTGAAGAAGCTTGATTGATCGTTTCTCTTGGGTGTCATCTAACTTTATTTATTATTAGTATTTTGATCAAAGAAAGATATCTAACTGTGCTTGAAATCATGCAGTTCACACCGACAGCATTAACTCTTGAATCAGGCATTACAAGGCCACCACCCCTCTTAAGTGAATCTGATCTTTTAGATTGTATGGACAGGTGAGGAACATCATGTTTCCCTTTCACTACCATCAAATTGTGAAGATTAGTGTTACAGACTCCATTTATTTCATTTTTGTTTTCTTGTAATTTTTCAGGCAGGCATTGGCACAGATGCCACGATGCATGATCATATCAAGAAGCTAACGGATAGGTTCTATGCTATTAAAGAGGGGTCACATTTTAAGCCAACTAATCTTGTATAGTCTTCTATGATATAAAAGAAATGATATAAATCTTGTCTGCCCTTCTATCTTTTTTTACTTTTCCCCTTTTATTCATTTTAACATAAATTTGAATTTGATTACAGGGTGAGGCATTAGTTATGGGATATGACGATATGGGGTAAGACATATTGTTGTGCCAACGCTCAAGCATTTATGTTTTCTACAACCAAGTGTTCATATCATCTTTTGCTTGATGTTGGGTGACATGTATTATTGATGACCTTTTGGTCTTGTCTCTTGTTTGTAATTTCAGGTATGAACTTTGGAAGCCATATCTTCGCAGTATGATGGAGGAAGACATGAAAGCAGTTAGTGTAGGCAACAAGAGAAACGATGTGCTGGCAACATGCTTGCAGCAGATGAAAGCTTGCTTTTTAGATGTACGTTGATGCCTTGAAGTTTTAAACACTTGTTGGATTGATTGCTTCTTTTGTATTAATACAGTAGATTGCAAATTAAATAAAATGCGAATATTTTTGCTCTACTGAACTGCTTAAATGAGTCGATTTATCATGTTCTTTGTTGTATGCTGGCCTAATAGTATTAGGTGACACTCTTCAAAGTAAAATAGCTAGTTTTGTGTATTTATGTGTCTTTCCTTAGTTTGTACGTTCTTAACTTTGAGGAATACCATACACTTGTACATTTTGATGTTAATTAATTTACTTGAACTGACATAATTTGCAGGCCAGGGTAAATAAAGTTAAACTTTTCCAAGCCTTGGAAGTTTCTTTGACAGAACAATAGAACTGTGGAGATGATCAAAGTAATCATGGACAGCTTGTGCGGAAATGTGATGTTTGCCAAGACTCAGATTTGGTTCTTAGGAAAAAACCGGTAATTTTTTAAAGCAATAAATGTTTTTTACAGTCTACAAAATTACCTTCCTTTTCAATAACATTTTTCTCACATGTACATTCATAACTGGGATTTTAACTTTAACTTTTAATGGTGCTAGTTTTGACCTAATTCATACTTTTCATTACAAATATGATCTTTTTTTTTCTGTACAGGATGGAAAGTTCATGATTGGTTGCTCAGCTTATCCACAGGCAGTGTTTTGGTTATTTTAGTGCAGTTTTACTGGTCAATGGACACGTAAATGGTTTCATTATTATGTTGTCTAAAATCAATGTTGTTTCCCACAGGGCATACTTTTTGTTTCTTCTACATGCTGAACTGGCATGGCAGTTTTTTATATGTTACCCACACACATTGATGTATCGCCACAACAAATGTTCTTTATTTTACATTTCATGTGCATTCTCTTCTGTATTTCTGTATTCTTCTGCTGTTAGTTTCTGTTTTTATCTTTTCTATGGTGTACTACAGGTGGTAATTTTGGTCCATTTCACTTATGAATGGCTTGATTTTTTTTAAATCTCAAATTGACCAAAAGAGTGAACATGTCAACTTTATTTGTGAGGCATATAACCTCTTAAATCTCTTTAATCAAGGCTCAGATAATTATTGTAATAATACTATTTTTGTTTTGTCACATACAAAAAGTTGACTTGTTTTGACCCATTACTCAGCTTGCCTGTCCGGCTCATCTTGCCACCTCTAATATCAACTTTATACACTCTTGCAGTGCAGAAACGTCATCTGGCTTCCTGGATCCATATCAAAGCAGTTGTTACTTCAACTGTTTGCAATACGTGCACTCCAGGTTTTTCTGCTTTGCCTAGTCCACACATATTGATGCATTTTATTAGATCTTTATTTTGTAATTTTTTGTTTCTTCTCTGTGTATATAAGTCAACCACATTATAATTTAACATTGTTTCACATTCACAGGATTGTTTTTTAAGATTCAGTTTACATTTCGCCGGCTGGAAATACCACCAAACTTCAATGTCCATCATTTAGGTGATCTATTGTGTACTTTTATTTAGTATAGAGATCTATTGTCTAATTGCTAACTGCCAGCTGATTAATTGTTTCACAAACTTTTATAATTGAGATAATCTGCCCTCGACAGTATTATTGTTTTTTTGAGATTACATAACATAATCTGTTTTAATCTGTTTATGGAGTTTTTAATTCCATCCATCACATAAAAAGCTGGGGTTGAAAGTATTCTTAACAGGGACTTTTATTGTATCAGCTAATTATTTTAATTAAATATAAAGTCTCTAGAAATACAAATTTATAACACTTTTTTAGTTATTCTAATATTCTATATAACCAAAAGACTAATTGTACTGAACTATTGTTCCCCTACTCTAGGTTGTGTTTGGTGGCTGTGATGATTATTATAACAGCTTATGGAAATGTCTGGTTCTGGACATCGCAATTCTTCAAGCACACCAGTATTTTTTTTTTTTTGATTTTTTAGTACTTGTTCAAGACTTTAAGTGGTTGCTCTTTTACTTAAGATTTAGTAGCTGCAATTTAATTTGGTTGTATAGGATTGATAATTAATTTGCACTCAGTTTTTCTAACTTTGTTTTTTTTTCATAAGTGATTGGATCATGACAATTTAAAAAATACAATTTACCCATTGGCTCATTGCCTCCCATTCTTTTCTTTGTTCTCTGTCTAATTGTTATACATCTTATTATTCTATTGTTTGATTATTTTTACGTATTGATTATATTTGTACGTTATTTTATTCAGCAAGAGGAAGGGGGACCCCTGCACCTTCTAGAAATGATTCTCAAAATAATCAGCAGCAGCTAGCTACTTGCAGTTTCTGTCACCAAACAGGACATTCTTCTAGTGATTGCCTATTCTCTGACTTCTCAAAACCGTGGTGCTCTCGATCTCAGAGAACAAGTTCAAATAAGGGTGCTTATTGCTTATGCTCTTTCTTTATATGTTTCTTTTTAATTTTTTTTTT
>CM046423.1:9303194-9375694 GCA_025506505.1 Flaveria sonorensis
TTGTGATGAACATGTAGGAACCTCTGAGGTTATGAGGCTGATGCAACCAAAGGATACCAAAACAACCAAGTCTTCCAACATGCACTAAGGAACAAAGAAGAACTAGCTTCGGAAGTTTTACACACTCAAGTAAAATGCTAAGTGTAAAATCTTCCGAAGCCAATGTTCAGAAGAAACTACTGAGGAAACTTTACACTAAGTGTCAAGTCTTCCGAAGCCAAAGACTCAACTCTTCCAAAGGTTAAAGATGAAGTCTTCCGAAGCTCTTAAGACAAAATCTTCCGAAGCTGAATAAAGATAAGACTGATTACTTTAGAAGATAGAGAAAAGACACTTTTTCTGTCAACTTTATCATAAAGCAACCTCCTGTCCGCTGCATGCTCTGGTGGTTCACCAACTATCATAAGTTGGTGAAACTTCCATGCTTTATGATAAAGTAGATAAGGTCTTTGTCTGCAAGTTTCTGTATTTGTTTCTTTTTTGGCTTTTTGTAATAGGAAAGTCAGTGAGCTATGGCCTGTCATAGTCACTAGTCAAAAGGGAATCTGCCTTTTGACTTTAGGCTGATCTTGTTGTCTAGATTAGTCACATCCAACTGTTTTTTGCATATTGACGGTTGTAGGTTTAGTATAAAGAGTCAAAGGTTCTTGTATTTCAAATATCAGTGCAAACACCTGTAATAGAACCTAAGAAGCAATATACTACTTCCTTGAAAATTATTTCTTGTGTTCTTGCTCTTACTTTACTTGTGTTGTGCATTGTATCATCTGTTTAAAGTTCTAAGTTCCCCATTTGAATTGTTAAGTGATCCTAAAGATCCTCCTAAGTGTGTTAACTAAGTGCAAAGTCCCTTTTTAACGGTCCTGCATTTGGTATCAGAGCATTCCAGGCTCTTGTTTGCAAGATCTCACCATCTTCAAAACCTCTTAGTAACACACATCACTTAACTCTTCAAATGGCAGCTATCTCCAAAGCTGATATGGAAACTGGAACAATGACAAAGTCCCCACTGATCACTCCTGAGGATTTTGACACTTGGTGTCAAAGAATGGAAGGCTTTATCAAGTCTCAAGATTCCAGGATGTGGGAGTCTGTTGTCATGGACCTCATGTACCATGCACCTCTTCAGCTGCTGCTGGTGGTGGCATGATACCAAAGGAGAGGGCTGACTTTTCTGATGAAGACTGGAAAAGAATTGACATTGATCAGAAAGCCATGACAGCCCTCCAAACTGCTCTTCCAAACTCCATCTACAGAGGTTTCAAGAAGTGCAAGACCGCTAAACAGCTATGGGATGCACTGAAACTGATGTATGAGGGTTCAAATGAAGCCAAGGAGAACAAGAAGGATCTCCTGAAGCAGCAGTTTGAAAATTTCACCTTCAAGACAGGTGAAACCATGACTCAACAATACTTCAGGTATGTTGAGATTGTGGATACTCTGGCTGATGTTGGGGTAACTATTGAGAACAGGGATATTGTTAGGAAGTTCATGTCCTCTCTTCCAAGACAATGGACACACTACTGTGTGGTTATTAAGAGGACTGAAAACCTCAAGACCCTTACTCTCACTGAGTTGTATGGGATACTCAGTGGATACCAGATGGAGATGAATATGCAAAATTCATCTGGTAGCTCCAACACTCACCAGAGTTCAGCCCTTCATGTGGTTGAAAGGGATAGCAGAGAACCACATCATCATCTCATCTGCTACCCTGAGACTTCACAAAAAGGTCCTTTCATCACCTTCCCGGAGACATCAAGAGAGAGCTACATCCAAGGAAGTCCCTTCCAAGAGACAAACTCCTCTCAAGCCTTTGTTTCCACTGATGAAAGTTCAGGCAACTTTCTCTTTACTCTTGAAGACCTGGACTGTATCCATCCAGATGATCTGGAATATATGGAGATAGTCCAGCAGATGGCTCTTCTCACTCACAGAGCCCAGAAATTCTACAAGAGGACTAGGGGAAGGTTTCCTAGTAATGCTGCCAGTGGCAAGTTTGGGCTGGACAAGAGCAAAGTCAAGTGTTACAACTGTAACCATGGGACACTTTGCTAGAGAATGCAAGGCACCCAAATCAAATGGTGGCCAAGCCTCATCCAGGCCAAACTACACTAAAGGAGGGCACCAGAATGAGAAGCCAAGACAGTAAGCTGCAGTTGCTGTTAAAGAAGGAGGTTTTGACTGGAGCTTTCAAGCTGAAGATGCATCTCCAAACCAAGCACTCATGGCTTACCACGATGAAGCCAAGGTACTTGAACATCTTTGCTCACCTGATTGTATTGCTAAAGTAAACAGATACAGGTCCTACAACTTGGAAATGAGATCTGACATTGAGTCCTTAAATATTTTAAAAGCTGATTTTAAAAGAGCTGAAAATGACTATAAACTTAAGATAGAAGATCTAGAAAAAACGGTTTCAACTCTTAAACATGAGCAAACAAATTACAGGACTCAAATTAAGGATCTCATTACCAAGTTGACTGAATGCCAGGATGAGCTTGTGATCAGCAAAGCCAGAGCAGAAAAATGTGTTCTTGAAGAGGAAACCTTCAAGAACATGATATCCTCATCTCTACATGCAAAAGTGTGTTATCAGAACAAGCAGGGGCTGGGATCTAGTGAGATAGATCCTCCACACTCTCTACTATCAGTTAGATCTCCAAGGTGTGGAACTGGTCAAGATGAGCTTCCATCCATAGACCCCAGTGATGAAGAGGATGAAGAGGAGAAGGTGAGGGATGACTCTGAGGTGAGTGAAGAGAGTAAATCCACCATGCTCCTAAGGAGGAAAAAGAAGCTGGTTTGAGCAAAACCAAAAGGAAGAACTTGATCAGAAGAGCAAAGAGAAGATCAAGAAAAGCTCAAGAGGTCAAGACCACCTTTGATCCCAACAGAAACAAGTATTTGTCTCTGCAGGGTTCAAGGTGATAAAGCTGAAGATCCTGCCAAGAATTCTAGTACCAAGAGTTCTACTTCAGCTTCAACTCACTCCAGCAACAACAAGAAGATTGATCAGCTGTGTGTCACTGCTACACAGCCTGAACCATCCATTTCTAAAAGCAAGCTTCACCCTAAGAAGCCTGCTGCATCATCTGAAAAGGTGAAAGAGGAAAAGGAAAGTGTTCAAGCTCAGTCTTCTTTGGAAAAGAAGGCTCTCAGAAGAAAAGATATAGACTGTGTTATGTGTGGTAGTACCTCACATCTGGCTAAGGATTGTCAATACAATCCAAAGGGTACTATCCACATGATCAAGAAGAAAACTTCTGAGAGGAAGAAGAAACAAACAGCTTCGGAAGGAAAATCTGTTTCCTTCGGAAGCTCCAAAATGAAGAAAAAGGCAAATGAACCATTGTCTTCGGAAGGAAAATTGGTCTCGGAAGAAAGGAATGCTTCCGAAGTACTGAGGCCTGCTACAGTGAAAGCAAGATCTTCGAAGGATCAGTCTCCAAAGCTTCCAAGCCACAAAAGCTTCCGAAGCATTGAAGGTCAAGCCCAATCTTTCAAAGGTGGTGTGGAAGATGAAGGAAGACCATGTGGCTAAAAGTTCATCATCAGAAACAGCAAATGATCCCCAAAGCCTGAGCATAGGATCTATTACTGTTTCATTGCCTTTAACTCATTCTAATAAGCCCAAGACCAATGAGGCTTGGGTTTCCAAATGTAACTAAATCATCTCTTTTTGTGCAGGGACAGCTAAAGACCAACAAAAATATCTGGATTGTTGATAGTGGCTGCTCCAGGCACATGACTGGCAATGAGTCCTTGCTTCAAAACTTTGAAAGGATTGATGGAGGACCAGTTGCTTTTGGGGGAGATGCAGGAGGGTACATTACTGGCAGGGGCAAGGTTACAAATGGTAAGCTCAGCATTGAGAAGGTAAACTTTGTCAAAGAGCTTGGATACAATCTTCTGAGTGTGTCCCAATTTTGTGACCAAAAACATCATATGCTCTTTACTGAGCATGAGTGCATTGTTCTCAAGCCTGGGGTTGACATTCCTCCTGAGCATATTTTGCTTAGAGCCCCCAGGAGAGGAAACATGTACAAGATGGACTTGCAGGAAGCATCTCCATCTGGAGAGGTTTCTTGCTTTCTATCTAAAGCAAATAGTGATGAGTCTCTTCTTTGGCATAAGAGAATGTGCCATGTAAACTTTAAAAACATGAATAAACTGATTAAGAATGATTTGGTAACTGGAATACCAAAGAAAGAGTTGATAAGTGATGACCACTGTGTTGCATGCCTGAAAGGGAAGCAACACAAAGTGTCTCACAAGCCAAAGGAAATGAACTCTATCACTACTCCCCTACACTTGTTACATATGGATCTGTTTGGCCCCACCAGTGTAATGAGTCTAGGAAGGACCTCATACTGTTTAGTGATCACAGATGATTTCACAAGATTCACTTGGGTGTTTTTCCTTAGAACTAAGGATGAAACCTCTGAAATCTTGAAGAATTTCATTCTGAAAATTGAGAATCAATCTGATCACAAGGTCAAAATCATAAGATGTGATCAGGGAACCGAATTTAAAAACCAAATCCTTGATACATTTTGTGATGAGAAGGGTATTTCAAGACAATATAGTGCTCCCAGGACTCCTCAGCAAAATGGTGTTGCTGAGAGGAGAAACAGGACACTTATTGAAGCTGCAAGAACTATGTTGTCTGACTCTAAGCTGCCCATCACCTTCTGGGCAGAGGCTGTCAACACAGCCTGCTATGTGCAGAACAGAGTTTTAGTAGTTAAGACACATGGTAAGACTCCTTATGAACTGTGGCACAAAAGGAGACCATTTATTGGTTTTCTCAGAACATTTGGATGTCCTTGCACCATCTTGAATACCAAAGATCAAATAGCTAAGTTTGCTGAGAAATCAGATGATGGACATTTTGTTGGATACTCTTCTCAAGCCAAGGCTTATAGAGTATACAATCTCAGAACTAGAATCATTGAGGAGTCAGCCAATGTGACTTTCAATGAACACACACCCTGTGTGAAAGGTTCTGGTCCGGATTGGCTATTTGATCTTGATTTAGTTACCAACTGTTTTAACAAATCTTGTGAGAATGTTTCAGGATCTATGGATAACAGGTCAACAGAGGATCCTGACCCAAGATTTGAGCTGAGAAGACCAAACAAGAAGACTACTTCAGCTCCAATGGTGACTAACCCTGTCATTGAGGCTCCAATCAGCACAAGCATGACAAATACTGCTGATTCAACTGAATTACCCTCAAAGTCCAGTTCAGAGGCTCAGAATTCAGGTGAAGGAACCTCCAATGCAGGAGGAATGGATGGTGGTGACAGTGATCAAGAATTTCTTGATGCTGATAACCACTCCATTGAAGACAACATCAATGATGTCACACACTCATTGGATCAAGTTTCTCTTGATAAGTGTGCTGATGTGGTGGGGGATTCTTCTTTGCCAGATCAAAATTTCTCTAATCTTGATCTGTCCAACCAACTTGCTGTGATTCCTCAACTCAGGATCCACAAGTCACATCCCACCACAAACATCATTGGAAATGTTGACTCAGGGGTGAGAACAAGAGGACAAACTCATGATAGCCATGTTTGTCTACATTCTTGTTTCTTATCCCAAATTGAGCCTAAGAAAGTTGATGAGGCTCTAAAGGATGGAAGCTGGATTGAAGCAATGCAAGAAGAGTTGCTTCAAATCAAAAGACAGAAGGTGTGGAACTTGTGCCCTCTTCCTCAAGGGAAGACTGTCATAGGTACCAAGTGGGTATTTAGGAACAAGAAGGATGATAGAGGGATCATCATCAAAAACAAGGCTAGACTGGTTGTCCAAGGATACACACAAGAAGAAGGAATTGATTATACTGATGTCTTTGCTCCTGTAGCAAGACTTGAAGCTGTAAGGATATTCCTGGCTTATGCTGCATCCAAGGATTTCAAGGTCTACCAGCTTGATGTGAAGTGTGCCTTTCTTTATGGGGTGATTGATGAAGAAGTTTATATTAAACAACCACCTGGCTTTGCAGACCCAGATCATCCTGATTATGTCTGCAAGCTTGATAAAGCCCTTTATGGACTACATCAAGCTCCAAGAAAGTGGTATGAGACACTATCAACATACCTCTGCAATCATGGATACAAAAGAGGTACTATTGATGGGACTCTCTTCATCAAAGATACAGGGAATGACACATTGCTAGTTCAGATATATGTAGACGACATCATCTTTGGTTCAACTAATCCAAAGCTCTGCAAAGACTTTGAGATGCTGATGAAGAATAGATTTGAAATGAGTGCCATGGGGGAACTCAATTTCTTTCTAGGAATTCAAGTGAAGCAGGTTGAAGATGGCATCTTCATCAGTCAGTCAAAGTATGTACAGGACATACTTACAAGGTTCAAGATGACTGATTGTAAAGTTGCTAAGACACCCATAGCCAGAAACCATTCCCTTGGTCTTGACCTTGAGGGGGAGTGTGTTGATGAACATCTCTACAGGGCTATGATTGGGTCACTTATGTATCTTACTGCTAGCAGGCCTGATATCATGTTTGCCACATGCATATGTGCAAGATATCAAGCAAACCCCAAGATGTCACACCTAATCACTGTCAAAAGATTCTTAGATATCTCAAAGGTGCTCCAAATCTAGGCCTTTGGTATCCAAAGAATTCAGACTTTAATCTGTATGCTTATACAGATAGTGACTATGGTGGCTGCAACATGACTGCAAAGTCCACATCTGGGGGTGTCAGTTTCTTGGTGGAAGGATAGTCTCTTGGCAATGCAAGAAGCAATCCTGTGTGTCTGCATCAACTGCTGAAGCTGAATACATTGCTGCTGCCAGCTGCTGTGCTCAAGTGCTTTGGATTCAAAATCAGATGCTAGACTATGGATTCAATTTCAAAGAGACTCCCATCCATATAGACAACAACAGTGCCATCTCTATAACAGAGAATCCTGTGCAGCACTCAAGGACCAAACACATCAACATCAGGTATCATCTGATTAGGGATAATTTTGAAAAGGGCTTGATAAAACTAATCAAGGTTAACACAAATGAACAATATGCTGATCTGTTCACAAAAGCTTTTGATGAGCAGAGATTTAAGTATCTTGTATCAGCCATTGGGATGATTAACCTTGAATAGGTTTTTCTAAATAACTTCATCAATCTTACTACCTAAAATTGTGTGTCCTAGGTTGTCTATTAGATCACTTCATAAGCCCAGTTCTCTTTGGAGGAAAACAAATTTTCAAAATGATATTTTTTAGAGTTATGAAAATTTACCTTCGGAAGAAATAAAATTGCCCTCGGAAGAAATTTACAGCTTATCTGCCAATTATCTTCGGAAGAAATTCATGAAGCATCTTCCGAAGCTTAAGTTGAATATAAGCTCCTAAATACATTTTAGAATAAATCTCTTCCGAAAGCAATTAAGTCTCGGAAGACCTGTTTATCTCTTCCGAAGCCAAAACTTTCAAAACTCTTTGAAATATCTTCCGAAGCAAAATTGCCTTCGGAAGCTTTTTTGAAAAGCTTCCGAAGCTAAAATAACCTTCGGAAGTTTTGCAACTTCCAAGAAAACTACCTTTTTGGGCGCCTTTTTTCTAAGTAGGACCCACTTGCGGATTTCAAAGTTTATCTTTTGCTTTAACTTTGTTTCAAATCCTGAGTATATCTCCCCAAACGGTCCTATCTTCATCTCTCTACTCTCATTTTTCCTTAACCTAAAATTAACCCCAAATTCATCTTCTTCTACCTTCCTTCTCTGCAAAGCTTCTGCAAATGGCAAATCTTGATCGCCGAAACGACCCAGATTTCACCATGCATCTACACAGCAACACAACCAGGTTGCTCTGTTAAACTCTGAGAAGGATCCAAGCTTCTCAGATGTTTGTAGGTATCTTTCTTCGTCTCATTATCTCACCTCCCTTACGATTGATCCTCCCCTCTATGAGGATCAGTTGTTTGAGTTCTGGCGGACCTGTCAAGAGGTCACTTTGGACGGGGAGAAGGCACTGTCTGCCACAGTGCAAGGGAGGACACTGTTCATCACTCCAGCCATCATCAACACCCATCTTCAGCTGGATGATGAAGAAGGTGAAATGTCCTTCCCAAAAGCTGCTGTCAACCATTCCTTTGAGCAGATGGGATATGAAGGTGACTTCACAGTCAAGACCTTCAGGAAGGGGAAGGTCTCATACCAGTGGAAGTACCTCCTCCATGTTGTCATCCACAGCTTGTCTAACAAACATGGAGGATGGGACCAGATTCCAGAAGACCTCTCCTTCATTGTCCATGGGATGGTTCAAGGGGTCAAATTCAGGTATTCTCAGTTTGTTTTCACAAATTTACTTGCAAATTTGGACTCCCTAGAATATTACATGTTTCCCCGGTATGTTCAACACATTCTCAACTGTGAAATGGGACCACAGTTGAGGGGAACAGGTAATGTTCTTAAACTTGCACATATGAGACCCGCATTTTCAAAATATTGAAAAAGCCAACTGTTGGGTTCTCAGGGGTAGAAACAGCCCTTGTCCCAAAAATGTTTGAGCTCATTGCTCAGGGTGACATCCTAGCAGCACCAGCTAGTGATGAACCAACACCCTCTACCTCTCAACCACCATCAAGGCCTACCATTACCCTCACTTACCAAAGAAAATCCAAACGAACCCCTGCACCTGCTATTGAGCATATGCAGGCCCCCATATCACAACCCACACAGGAGGAAGTGGACACTAGAGCTCCCACTTCCCCTGAGGAGCAAACCACTCCCATTCTTGACACAATCAGTGCTGAGGTTCCTCATGCTCAGCCTGATGAGCTCACACCTCCTCAAATAGCCTTAAGCCATCACTCTGAGTCTCAACACTCTGGTGATCAACCTTCAGGGGAAAGCTACCATCCCCAGCCTCTTGATCTTAATCAACCCATGCCCAGCCTTGACTTTTACTCTGATGAAGATTTGGGTTTCAGTGAGTACCATGAATCTCTCCTCTCCACCCACACTCAAGGTGAGATGAGTACTCCTGCCTCACCCACTTCTAGCCCACATCAGACACCACAAACTGAGGTGGATCTCCTTCAGATTGTCCAGGAGATCCATGTGGCAGAGGCTTTCACTGTTGGCAGTGATTACATCTCTAAGACCTCAACCACGGCAACCCAGCCTCTTGAAATAGAGCAGGGGAAATCCAGCAGCCAAGAAACCTATGCTGGTGATGAGGGAGAAGACTCAGGTCCAATCCTCTCATCCCCCTATGATTCTTCATCTGAAGATGAGGGGAGTCTGCAACAAAAGGTGCACAAACTCTCAAACATGTGCACCTACTTTGTGTCCAAGATAGCTCACCTGGAATCTCAGGTGACTATCTTGCAGAAAAGGGTCAATGACCAGCAACTTGAGATCACCGATCTCAAGGGTAAGCTAGCTGAGAGACCAATGAGATCAACTCATCCAGGTCCACAAGAACCTGTGGATGTCATGGATCAATCTCCCAGCTCACCTATGCAAGAGGGTGATGCTACCAAAAAGGGGGAGAAAATCCTAACAATCACAGAACCTGGGAGTTCCTCTCAGAGTATGGACATAGAGGACTCACCATCCTCTCTTGCAGTTGTCCATACTCAGCAACCTCCTCTAGACAGTGATCTACATTTGTTAATACAACAACTGTTTGAGGAGGGAATACCAAGAGCAATGTCTGCCCCTTCTGAGAACCCAATCTGGGGTTGGGGGTATGACAGTGAAAGGAAAGCTCTTGTACTCTCTAGAGCTCAGGGTCAACTAGAAATTTTAAACATTTCAAACCTGAGTTTCTATGAGGGTATAAATCTGGTAGATCTGGCACTTGTCAACCCAAGCAACAACAGACAAGCTGCCAGACTAGCCAGTAGAATTCAAGATTGGTGCTGGAAGAATTCAAAAGGAGATCAGAACTATATAGACAGAGGCTAGCAGTTGAAGCCTTTGGTCAACTGGATGTTGAGGTGGACCCTAAGATTAGCTTCAAAGGGAAAGCCTTGACTGAAGGCCCAGAGGCTGAGACTGTGAACCTTAAGACAATATCTCCTCCAGCACCCCATACCCTCAGTGAGGCACCAGCTGGTGATGGTGCATCACAACCTCTCTCTGGCCAGAGCTTGACTGCTGAATCCAGCAATGAAGGCCAAAGCTCTCCTCAGCCTGAGTCATCAAGATCAGTACTTGACAAAGGCAAAAGAAAACTAACTGCTGAGGAGATTGAAGAAGAGAAAAGAGAGAGGAAGAGGAAGCTGAGGGGAGAGAGTTCAAGTGGTTCCCCAGGATTCATGCAAGCTGCAATTCTGACTGCCCATGTTCCAAACACTCAAGAAGATGAGTTAAGGGCAGCCAGACTTAATTATCTGGGGACCAGGAACTACAACATAGATGAACTCATCTCTCTCCCCTTAGAGGAATTAAATGAACTGGCTGACACTGAGTTGTCAAAGGAGAGGAAGGAAGCTGAGGATGCAGCCTTGACCCTCAAGCATAAAGAGGAAATGAGAAGAAAAAGAATATACAAGAATATTCCTGTCCTCTCCCCAGTTCAAGAAAGCCCTGAGTCAGAGGCTGTGGCTGCTGATCAACCTCAGGTAGTTAATGAAGAAGAAAAGACAAAGATGATCAACTACCTGAGAGCCACAGGCCTCTACCAGGCACATGCACTTCTTCCCTTGCCATATGATTACATACTGTTTGAATACAACAAGCAGCTGGAAGAGCAAGCCAAAAGAAATAGGCAAGCTGCTAGAAAAAGGGAAAGGGAAGAAGCTGCCAAGTCAAGAGCCATCATCAAGAAAAGTCAGAAAAAGTCTGCAGATAGGCAGAAGATGATGAGCTTCTTGAAGCTGTATGGGTTCTCCGGAAGGAGGCTTGGTCCCATGTCTCTGTCCATAATGGATGAGCACATAAGGGTGATCAAGCAGAAGATTAAAAGGGGAGAGCTTGTGGATCTCCACTCACCATCAGAACAAGCTCAACCTGAAGTTGAGGTAAAGGTTGAACCTACAGAGACAACACAACCTGCACCTGAAGCTACACAACAGCCAACTTCATCTTCTGATCCACAGCAGGGTTCTCCTCCCTCTCCTTCTGAACCTGGGAGAGAGGAGATCCCAACTGAGAGGGAATCCACTGAAGAACCTGGTACTGAAGACCAACCCTCTCAGTTAAAATCATCTGGGAGGAAAAGAGGATGGCCAAAAGAAGATCCTCTAAGAAGAAGAAAAGAAGAAAGGCATCCACCTCCCAAACTCAGGATGAGTCAGAACATCCTGAGGAAGTGCATGAAGAGGGCTCTCAACCAACTCCTATCATAGTAGAGCCTCTCTCTGTTGGAAGACCAATTCTATCATGGACATTTGCTGAAGATCCTGATAGATGGTATGTCACTAGAGATCAGGGAGAACAACATGTCTACTTCACTAGTGACATGCTTGAACTCCCTCTGCATGATCTCTATGACATGAGAAGGTACTTCATGGGTCTGAAGAATCCTGATCTGCTAATGAAGAAAGGAATTCTGAAGATTCTCATGTGGACTATCCCAGTCTGAAGACCTCTCTGTTTTGGTAGCATCAGCCTAGGGGAGTTTGTAGGAACCTCTGAGGTTATGAGGCTGATGCAACCAAAGGATACCAAAACAACCAAGTCTTCCAACATGCACTAAGGAACAAAGAAGAACTAGCTTCGAAGTTTTACACACTCAAGTAAAATGCTAAGTGTAAAATCTTCCGAAGCCAATGTTCAGAAGAAACTACTGAGGAAACTTTACACTAAGTGTCAAGTCTTCCGAAGCCAAAGACTCAACTCTTCCAAGGTTAAAGATGAAGTCTTCCGAAGCTCTCAAGACAAAGTCTTCCGAAGCTGAATAAAGATAAGACTGATTACTTTAGAAGAGAGAGAAAAGACACTTTTTCTGTCAACTTTATCATAAAGCAACCTCCTGTCCGCTGCATGCTCTGGTGGTTCACCAACTATCATAAGTTGGTGAAACTTCCATGCTTTATGATAAAGTAGATAAGGTCTTTGTCTGCAAGTTTCTGTATTTGTTTCTTTTTTGGCTTTTTGTAATAGGAAAGTCAGTGAGCTATGGCCTGTCATAGTCACTAGTCAAAAGGCAATCTGCCTTTTGACTTTAGGCTGATCTTGTTGTCTAGATTAGTCACATCCAACTGTCTTTTTGCATATTGACGGTTGTAGGTTTAGTATAAAGAGTCAAAGGTTCTTGTATTTCAAATATAAGTGCAAACACCTGTAATAGAACCTAAGAAGCAATATACTACTTCCTTGAAAATTATTTCTTGTGTTCTTGCTCTTACTTTACTTGTGTTGTGCATTGTATCATTTGTTTAAAGTTCTAAGTTCCCCATTTGAATTGTTAAGTGATACTAAAGATCCTCCTAAGTGTGTTAACTAAGTGCAAAGTCCCTTTTTAACGGTCCTGCAGAACACAATACTTTACTTTAGCCGTGCTTATGTTGAATACAAGACTTTACTCTATCCATGAGAGCACAACAATGCAACTCTCCTTTATCCTTTGCTTGAAAACTTTACTTTAGCAATGGTACATTGTTACGAGCTTAATTATACATGCTAAGAATCAACTCATATCCATATATTCACATCCTTCAACAAAAGAATACAAACAGTATAACCGACCCTCCGCGAGATAGCAGGGGTTCGGGGGCGGTAGCCCTTGATAGTGGGGTCCAAGGGGCAACGCCCCTAAATCGTATACTTAGTATGCATATCGCCCCTAGAACATTGAAAACATGTAATAAGGGGGATCTAAAACTCACCTGGTCAATAAGCAACATCACGTCAAAGTTTTCTAAGCTAGGATTGTGGCACACGTCTGTATATAAGTTAGCGCACAAACAGGTCATTTGCTGCACAGTTTTGGCAGTAGTAGTTTCGCATGTTAGTTTCGCTGCCAGTTTCGCATGGCAGTTTTGCTGCCAAAATCACCCAACTTTCATTGGAATTTCCTAGATTCGCTAAATCTACTGGTCTATAAGGAGATTGTCTTAGTTTCGCAGGAAGAACTCATGGTTTCACAGGAAGAATTGGCAGTTTCGCTAGACATATAAAAATGACGAGCCAGCTCGTTTTTAATCCAAAATCTTAACTTTTTACATCCAAACCCTTAGTTTTTCATCCATAAAACTTATCTAAGCTTTTTACATGATTTCATACGTAAAAATGTGACCTTTTTGTGATTCTTTGCAACTTTTCAAATCCTAAAACCCTAGAATCCGGATCTATTCTAAAGAGGTGTTTGGATGGTGATTCTTACCTAGATTTTTTGCTTTTTCCTTGATATTTGATGCACCAATACTCAGATCTTCAATCCTTGAGTCAATGAAACTTCAAATCTTTGATTTTTCTTCACTTTATCACTCTACTCTCTCTCTCTCTCTAGAATGTTGGTGGTTTAGGTTGCAAGTAGGGAAGAATATGGCTGATTATGGGTGTTTAATGGGTGGTTATAGGCCCTTAAACCCATCAAACCTTTAGCCTATAAGTTAATTTGGCCCATAATCTTTTTATATATATATAAACCCCCAACTTAACCCATTATTACTAAGTTGCTTGTTTCGATATTCCGGGGTGTTACAGAACACCTTTCCTGATTCTGCTGGATAGGAAGCAAACATGTTCAAGTTATTAATCGTCATCATCCAGTTCAATTTCATGCAAGAATTTTATGTTCTAATAAGAATTTGGATGCAATAAAATAACACATAGAACGTTATTTACAATCAAAGAAACAAAGACGATAGTAGCAGACAATATCAATTTAACTTCAACATGAAATAAATGGAGAACATGTACTAAAATTGAATTGAAATCAGACCATATAGGCAGTGTGGCGCGACTTGTCGGACTTATCTGATAACCTGCAAAGAATGAGAAACATAAAGGAAAGGTGTTTCTTCTCCTCTATAAACTATAAAACCAAGAAGAGAAATGGAGATTAGGGTTTTGTAGGATATTAAAGTAAAAAGGCATAAAATGGAAGCATACCTGCTCAAATAAAAACGATGATGCGGCTGCCGAAACATCGAGCGTGTCGGAATCGCTGATTCGTCTTCCTTATAGGCCACCGTCAGTGACCTAGAACTCCTCATCGCCACCTTCAAGTCATGTAATCACTGTTACCTTTGTCGTTCACAACTGTGAATGTCACACCCCAACCTTAACAACGGAAACGTTGAGATGTGAGGGTTAAGTTGTTCAAAGCCACACAACGCTACCTCAAAGTGTAAATATTATTAATCATAAGGATTCAAATTGTAAATTACAACCATAAGCTCAAGCAAACAACCATAACATAAACTAAATAATAAGTTCAAGATCAAAAAAAAAGAAAAACAAATGAATCTTTTATTTTATTCTAGGTCCAATCCTAAATGAATTCAATTCTTCAAGAATCAACAATTAAACTTAAGCATCTCTTGAAACATATTAAAAATAAAGTCAACATATGAATGTTTGTGAGTTCCCATAAGATTGTACATACATATAAACAAAAACTTTTAAGAGGTAATTCTAGTCATAGGTTAAGAGATAATGCAAGAATATAAAGATAGCAAAATGATACAATCAAATCTTGATAAAGATATGGCCACAATGAAATATACGATTAGCTAAGTGTACTTGGTTCCCATAATGAACAAGATTACGTCACAAGGAGCCGGCAATACCCTCGGCTTTAGCACCAAATAGGCTTGTCAAGCCCATAGATCTATGACGTCTCTTGGCTAGCAATAGTTAATGATTGTTTTTACAAGATGACTATCAAATAATGTTCACAAATATCTCAAATAACCATGACAAAATAATAATAGGATGAATTCCACGTGCATTATAATTTACAAGTGTGCGTTTATACGGTTAACATGTTTCACCCCAAAAGGTGTGAAATAAAGTAAAAAAACGGGGTATGGAAACGCACTTGATATATGATGTACTTTGAATAATAAGAAAGCTAGAATAGCACCAACGGTTTCTTCACAACTTACCTAGGCGCGAGTGTTCCAAGATTAGATTATAATCGGATAAGTTCAAGAGACAATTTGTGGAATCTAGGGTTTGTTATAAGGATTTGGGGTTTAGCACGATTTTAATATTATAAAATTTTATTTATAATTTGCAAAATAAATGATCGTAAATAATAAATATTAATATTGCAAAGAATATTGTTTTCTCAACATTTAAATAAATAAGTTTAAATTTCAAAGTAAAAAAATTTAATAGATAATTATTAAATACGTTGAACAAATTAATTTGTTATTATATAACGATCTAAATAATTTACGTAATGTTACATTGGAATGATTAAAAGTAATTCTAAATAATATTTTGACATCTTTATAATTTCAATCATTTAAAATAATAGGTTATGCAACTATAAATAATGAACGTACAAAACCATATAATAATTTACTAAAGTTTTCTTGAATTAAAGTTATAAGAAAACTAATAAAAATAAAATTATTATAAAAAAAAAAAAGAAAAGATGCTTTTTATATAATATATAAAAACTTAGAGTAAGTTCTTCTAAACATTTTAAAATCATCAAATTATTTAAGATAAATTTTGTAATTATAAAATTGTTAATAAATAATTTCTGATAACGTTTCATCAATTAAAAATAATTTTATTTCAATACAATATCATTTTATAATTTTCTGAAATTTAAAATATGAGTAAAAGCCTATTTTTTTTTTAAAAAAAAATGGGGGTTGTAGGGTTCGAACCCACGACCTTGGATACGTACATGATGTGCGTTAACTAGTAGGCTAGGGCGCCTATGTCTGTCATAAGCTGGGTTTTAATTTTTTTTTAAAGAAATCTCATACAATAGAACCCCCAAATTGACCAAAAACCCTAGAACAATTTGGATCAAATTGAAGCATCATTTGATTTTGTTAACAAGAAAAATCATGGGGCTTTTGTTCCCCATGTGAAACCGAGTGTAAATCCCTGTTGAATTACCCGAATTGATGTAGAATCGACTGGTACAGGTTCGAACAATGTCATGACGTAGGGTGCGATCAACTATGGAGTTTGTGTGTGATTTTTAAGAATTGAGGTTACAGAGAGTTGGAAGAAGTCGAATAGAACCTTTCCCCTCTGTTAAGTAGCCTCGATTAGAACCGTTTCGAGTTCAACGAGTTCGAGTTGAGTTCGGGGGTTACGGGTGGAATTCGAAATGTAAATTACGGTTTCAAATGAAATTAAACATACCAATGATTTCTAATTGATTATACGAACGTGTATGCTCGATTAATAATATAATTTAAGTGCCGAAACGGATTTGGTATTGATGGGGTTCGGTTTCGTGTCCAAAGGCTCTCATAACTGCATTTAAAATCAAATTGAACACGTCTTCGTGTTCGAAACGGGTTCGCGAAGTGAGAGCGATTTGGGGTTTAAAAGTTAAATTTTGGGGTGGTTTTGGGGTTTGCCGGCGCCACGCTCGAGCTTCACTGGCCGACGACTGGAAAAACGGGGAGAGAGAAAGTGGAGGTTAGGGTTTTTAAAATAATTTACATTTTTAGCCCCTCATGTTTCAATAGTCTGTCATTCTAATTTTAAACTCTTAATACTACGGTTATTAATTAAAATTAAAACTTACTTTAATAACAATCTAGTTAAATTTATACATCTAAGTTTTTATAAACTTTTATAATTTCATTATCTATTTTAACTGAATAATTAAATAAGATTTTTTTATACAAATTATTTATTCAATAGCTAAAGAAGTTATGACAAGTCGAAATAAACATTGAGAATATACAAGAATGAACTTTCATTGTTGACGATAATAACCCTTACAAGAAATATCAGAAGTAACAATTAGTTAACAAATATTCGAAAAGTCACAACTAATACCATTGAAAGGCGTCAACAGTCCCCTAATGTCACCACCATTTCCGATGAAGGTGCCGATCACCGTCTTCCTCTCTCTCTCTCTATTCTGCTCATGAGGTTTGCTTTCTTTCTCTATTTCTGCATTTGTTTGACCCAACAATCACTCAAACATAAGCAAAATCTACTTGTACCTGCTGCACAACATAGGGTAAGTTACCGTCAACCTCAGTTTCACTTCCATACAACTACTGTTAACACACTTTCAAAATGTTATATTATAAATAAAAATGGACTAAATTGCTCTTATTATTTCTCTTTTCCCTAGTCTTCTCCATCACCCATCTAGGGTTCATCTTCAATAGCGCTAAAATTGCCCTCCTGTACATCATCAAATCACTGATTTCATCATCAGCGTAATCGATTTCATCATCGAAATCCTCCATCAAAAGTTTATGTCAATTTTATTAACCCACTGCCACCTTCGCGGTTGTTACTAGAAGGCAAAAGAAGCTCCAACGACTCACACACCTTCACTAAAGTACTCAAGCTCCCTTTCTATTCCGACGTCAATGTTTCCATCGAAGAAACCCCCAAATTCGTTCAAATTCGTCGTCGATACAGTCGATGACATCGGCACAGACATCGCAGCTTCACACCATTGAGATCGTTCCAGGCGTTACGAAAATTGCATCATCGATTTCATCTTCAAAATCAAGTTTTGTTGTTCGGAGCTTTGATTTTCAGTGATATCTTGTTTGACGGGTATTGTTTAAAAGTCTAGATCTGATTAAATAGATGTTTGTTGTTTGTAGCTTTGATTGTTGTTTCTGAACTTTGAATTTTAATCTGGAATGACTTTGATGAGTTCAAAATAACTAGTTTTTTTAACCCACTCTTTGCAGCGGGAGTCCGGACCATTTTTCGCACATTCGCGTTGGGGTGTGATTTCCCGTATCATCGTATTTGTAAACTTTATTACATGTGTTACGGTATATACATTAGTGCACTTAAGTATATAAATTAACATATTAAAAAATTAATAGGTTAAAACTGTATATTATATAAAGTACAGGAAAAGTTGATTTATAGAAAGTTACGGGTTTAAATTGAAAGCATACAAAGTTAAGATGTCAAATCTTAAAGTTAATAAAATTGAGGGGTAAAAAGTGGACACTTGTATTTCATGTGGGTTTAAATTGAAAGCATACAAAGCTCACATTTTGTTGGCAAAGAAACTGTCTTCGGTAGTTGGACTGTTTATCGAAAGTTTTGGTGTTCCAAAGTAGTTTTCAACAAATAATCTGATCAAAAACATAAATGATGTTTTGAGTGGTATCAACCTCAAGTATCCTAATTCCCAACAGATACATATAGGGTTCACTAAAACGTTACATAAATGGTGTGTGGAGCATCTGTATGTTAAGTTTTTATATGAAACTTTTAAGAAGTTACCATAATATCCTTAGTCCTTACTATTACAATAAAATAAAATAAACGAAGTTATGAGCATACCCCTAAAGAAAACATATATTAACAAACAAAATAGTACAAATTTATTTTTTAATCAAATGCAAATCTTTGTTATTCTATAAAATATAACATATAATCTACCCATAGTGTTAAGCACCATCATTGTTGTTAGGTGATTTGGTGCACCCTTCGCGCCATTAGCCGTTGATGCCGATCCGGCTCTTTCAGGGCGTCGAACACCACTCCTTGGGTGTTAAGGGGTTGATGTGTAAAAAGGTTCACGAACATGAAATTATTTATGGCTGGTCCCTCTACACGTAACCAATTCATATATTATTTAAACCGGATGAGATGGAGTGAAGATGTGCTAAACCAACTCATTAAATGAGATGAAGCAAAATGGGATAAAGTAAGTGACGTTACACATATGTGATAGAGGTGAGCAAGCCTTAACCATAACCGATAACCAAACCATAATCGCAATGAATTTAACTGAAAAACTATATAACTGATAGTTATGGTTAAGATTTTATAATTAACCGATAAATAAATTATGGTTGTGGTTATAGTTCTCTCATAATCGAACTTTAACTAAAATTGAACCGAACTTTAAATCTATTTAAAAGTCATTTTGAATTGCATCACTTTTAAATATATAAAGTAAATGTACAACTTGTCACTAGTGTGGAGGCATGTGTTATCTTTTAGAGACTAGTTAATATATTTTTTTAACTAAATGATTTATAACAAAGTATTATTTGATAGTTATTCATAATATTGACTTTGCATACTAGCTGTTAACCAAAATTTACCCATAACCAACGGTTAACTCCCTGACACAACCGAGCAATCAGTTATCGTTATGGTTACGGAAGATACCATAACCGAGTAATCAATCATTGTTATGAAAAGACCAAAACCGGTTCATAGTTGATGATGTTTATGTTAGGGCATTATTGGGATTGTTTATTTTAGGATGATTTTTGACTTATTAACTTTTGAGAAGTTAACAAGTCAAAAAAAATGTTTGGCAATGTCAAAAGTAATTTTCAAACTGACTTTTAATATATGGTAAAAAATAGGTTTTGAAAAGTAAGGAGAGGGTTACAAACTTACATAGGTGCTGTTTGTTTTTCCTGCCGTAAAATGTCTGCAGTCTGCGGACCACATCTGCAGACATCTGCAGGAGAAGAGGTGGACTAAATGTCCGCAGTCTGCAAGAAGAAGACTGTTTGTTTTTTAACATCTGCAGACTGCAAAAATAGTCTATAATTAAAATAAACCTAATTTCTAAACTTTAAAAAGTACTTCAACATTAAAATTTAAATAAAAGTCGTACAACATTGCAATAATATTCATAAAACCATAAAAATACATTTTATTTAAATCATTTATTCCACATTTTGCATTAACTGCTCAGCAATTTCATCTCGTAACTGAGTCATATATTCCCGATCCGATGCGGTACCATGTGCTTCAACCTCATTTTCATCAACATCAACGTGCACATGATGATTTCGAAAAGACACATTGGGTTGATCGTATTATGTAAAAAACTCATCACTGAAACTCTCTTTCCTTATAAAATTATGTAGCGCGAAACATGCAATGGTAATATTTCGATTGAAACATCAAGAATTCTGACCCAATTCACAAACAACCGATATACCAACTACTTTCTTGAAGATCTAACTATAAAACATCAAGAATTTTGACCCAATTCACAAAACAGCAGGCAATCGATGAACAATTGAAAGGAGAAAATAGAAATTACATTAGATAAAGAGTTGAAATGAAACCTTAAGCGAGGCGGAGTGGTGGCGGGGCGGCGATGTCGTCGCGAGGGAGGCGGAGCGGTGGCGGAGGGCGGCGATGTCGGCTCTTCTTGTCATCGCGATGTCGGTGAGGAGGTGGGTTGGTGGCGGAGAGGAGGGTGGCGGATGGCGGTGGCGATGTTGGTGGCGGAGAGGAGGGTGGGTCGGTTGTGGAACGATGGGGAGTTCTGATTAGGGTTCAATTTTCATTTTCTATGGAGAAGAGGTAAGAAGTGACAAGAAGAGGCTGTTCCACATCTGCATCAAGAAGACCCCGCACAGACTTTTTTTAATGAAAAATCTTCGAAAAATCAAACAGTCTGTAGAAGTAAACCTCTACGCGTAGTCTGCGCGGCGCAGACATAAGTGATCAGGAAGAACTTCTTGAAAAAAACAAACAGCCCCATATTAACTTTTGAAAACTACTTTTAGTTTAATTTCCTATTATAACTCGCTACTACCTCCTATTAACTCTTCTTATTTTCTAAGTATGTATTTTTTGATCATTTTACAATATTTTTGTTTATAAGCTAATCAAAATATTTTTTTAAAAACTCATTTTAAAAAATCATAAGTTAAAAAATACTTTTAAGAAAAAATCATTTTCAACCGGAACAAACAATCCCTAACATGCCTTAACGCTATGTTCCCGAGTTTACTTAACGAGAGAAAAAATGAAACATTTTTTTTTCTTTCTTTTCTTTTTTCCTTCTTTTCTCTTTTTTCTTTATTTTCTTTTCTCTTCATTTCCTTTCGATTTGGAAAAACTGTTTTTAGCCCTTATTTTTCTTTCATTTCTCTCCACAAGTGAACTCGAGAATACAACTTTTTTGTTTTTATTCCATTAAAAAAAACTTAAAAACGTAATTTTTTATTTCTTTCATTCCGTTTATTTTATTTTCTCTCCTTAAATTATCTCGGGAACAAAACTTAAGGCTTAAAATTTCTCATAACAAATTGTAATTCTTTTCATCATTTTAACAAGGCGGGAAAACGTTGTTGATCTAAACCACTAAACCCCCAAAACTCACAAGGGTCTGAACATTGAACTTCGAAGTCGGATTTCAACTTTCCGGCAGGAGATGGCGGCAAGAGGAGGCGGAGGGAGGGCGGTGAGGGTACTGAACGTGGCGGAGAAGCCATCGGTGGCGAAGACGGTGTCCGGAATATTATCAAGGAACCAGGGGTTGCGAACACGAGAGGGCAGATCGCGCTACAACAAAATATTCGAGTTCAATTACACGATTCAAGGGCAGCAATGCCAGATGATGTTCACCTCCGTCACCGGACATCTCATGGAGATCGAGTTCGAAGGCCGTTATCGGAAGTGGCACTCCTGTGATCCCGTTGATCTGTTTGAAGCTCCTATTCGCAAACATGTTCCTGAGGTTTATTTCGTTAACTGATATTACGAGTTTTGGTTGTGTTATAGACTCATTGTTATGTGCTTGATAACTGTAAGGATGACTGATTTAATGAAATAGGCAAGTGTTGTGGGGTTTTATGAGTTGTTGATAAGCTGTTAGAAGTTTGACAAAACTCAACACATATACCAATAGGAAGTAGGAAGGAGGAAGAAGTCATAATGCTAAATTTGTCATGATGTTAAGTGTGCTTCTTGATTATTTTTATTTATTTGCGTATGCATTGACGAATTGAGGTTTCTTAGTGTTTGTTGTGCATTTCTAGGTCTGATAAATTTAGAGGAGCCATGGTTTGACTTTGTAGGTCAAATGGTCACCTTGTAACTTATGGATTTTAAGCTCATTAAGAAAATTGCTAAATTAATTGGAACATGAGGTTAGGATGAATCGGTGTTAGAACATGGGTTCTGCACTAAGATAATTGGCTTGGCACTAAATATCAAAATTTGATCTGTTTGTTTAAAAACTGAAACATGACTTGTATTGAAATTTTTTGTCTTTCTGTGAATTCGATAATCAAGGACAAGCAAGACATCAGAAAGACATTAGAGGAGGAAGCCAGAAAATGCCAGTGGCTTGTCTTGTGGCTTGACTGTGATCGAGAAGGTGAAAACATTGCATTTGAAGTTGTAGAAGTTTGCTCAAGTGTGAATTCTCAACTCAATATTTGGAGGGCTCATTTCTCATCATTAATTGATAGGTATGATGGTCATATTTCGGTCGATACACAATTTTATTTTGTCGCTCTAGTTTTACGAATTCTGGTTTATATTGGCAGGGAAATTCATCAAGCTGCTCAGCAACTTGCACGGCCTAATCAGTTGTTTTCTGATGCTGTAGATGTTAGGCAAGTGAGTACTGCTCACAATATCTGCTGGAATTCCTAACTGTTCTGAATGGCTAATTATGTTAGGATAAACCTTTCCAGGTGGCATCAATGTTTATATTTTCATTTTCTTTTTGTGTTTTACATACGTTTGCATGATAGTGATGGAATTTAAGCTTGGTTTTAAAAAGCCCGGGGCACACCTAGGCAATACGGTCCCGGGCCAAGGTGCTAGGCGCAAAGTGCTCCACTTTTTGTACATGAGATGCACTGTATTCATATACAATTTTTTTCATTCCTCATAGTTTCTAGCATCATTTACCAGAATTTAGACACAAATAAGCTCTATATATGGCTTAATATCTAAATAAACTATATGTACATTCTAAAAAGCTACACGTACAACACTACAACATCCTGATGCACAAATCCATTCAATTTACAAAATGCGAGCCTCAAGACTGTGCCTCATGTCTTTTTTTCATGTGAAAAGCACACCTCATCTGCGCCTTTTTTACAGTCTCACCTAGTTTAAAGCAAGCACCCTCACCTCAAGCATCGCCTCACGCCTAGGTGCCGTTTTTACCTGACATTAAGCCACATTACTTTCAGATATGGTCTCCTCATCTCTCTTGGAAATCTTTCTTTCTGCTTTCTGTTTTTTATAATACTAGTTGCTACTTACTAGAGATTGTAACATGGGTGGGTTGGGTCAAAGTGTGTAACTTGTGTGGGTTGAAACCGGTCTAGTTGGGACAAGTTTACGCGAAATACTTTTGCTCCAATTTTGTAAAAGTAATTATAGCGTCGATACAATATTCTTATTTTTTTGGTAATAGTCTCATTTCTTGTACACATCCACTATCTTTTAAAGGAACTTTTAATTTACCCCTCTGACTCGATAGAGATAAAAAATTGGCTGAAATCGAGATTTCTATTTGTTAGATTACTAGACTAATTTGGAGCTATATGCAGGAAATAGACCTCCGAATTGGTGCTTCCTTCACAAGATTTCAAACAATGTTACTGAAAGACTCATTTGCTTTTAATTTCTCAACAGATGGCAGGAATCTTGTTCTAAGCTATGGTCCTTGTCAGGTATAAGGGCATTTCAAGAAAGGATTCTATTTATTACAAAAATGAAATTAAATAACTATGCATATGATTCCAAGTAATCATTGTGCATTGCAGTTTCCCACACTGGGATTTGTCGTGGAACGGTATTGGGAGATACAGGCACATGAACCTGAAGAATTTTGGAAGATCCAGTGTTCTCATACAACCGATGAAGGCACTGCTAACTTCAATTGGATGTAAACTTCACTACATGTCACCTTTTTGTGTTTTTTTGGATTTTACTTTTATCTGTGTGTTGGTGATTTAACTCATTTTGTTTCTAATTTACAGGCGTGGACATTTGTTTGATTATACCTGTGCGGTATTACTTTATGAGATGTGTGTTCAAGAACCCATTGCAACCGTAAGTGTTTAACCATTCTTGTCCTCTGAAGCTGTAGTGAGTTTAATAATTTTATTCAAATTCAGGTCACTAAAGTTAGACAGCAGGAGAAGCTGAAATATCCTCCACACCCATTGAACACTATTGAGCTAGAGAAACGGGCATCACGTTATTTCAGGATGAGTTCTGAGCAAACTATGAAGGTTAGTTTCATCTTTTTAGAATGGTTACAAAAAAATATCCCGCCATTTTTTAAATAAGAAACTAAAACTGTATGTCATCTTCTTTTGTTTAAATATATATCCCTTCTCATGCTGTGTTACTGCTTATCCTTTTGTAGATTGCAGAAGACCTTTATCAATCTGGTTTTATAAGCTATCCTCGTACAGAGACTGATTCTTTTTCAACAAGGACCGACTTACATGTGGGTATCCTTTTCTTAATAAAACCATGACACACACTCTGTATTATAGTGCTATAATTATTGTGAAAATTCTCTAGTCCTCGTCTTACTTGTCTAATCAAGTATTTTATACCATAAGCAAGTTAAAGGATACGAATGACACATGAGTGATCGACCATAATAGAAAACAGAATAACCAATACGGCATTGCTGTCTTTCATCTTTTCTTGCCATCACTTAATTACATGAATGCCACATGACAATAAGTAATTTATTTTATTGAATCATAATTGTGTCCTTGGTATCACCAAGAAGGTATCAACTCCAAATACACTCTTTCATTTTTTTTTATTATTATTTTTTGGGTAAACATCTTATTTTGATAAAGTTTGAGTTACCTTTTTTTTTGCTTAAAGATATTAATATCACCTTAATATTTTAAACTAGTTCTTCTTACGGCAAGCTAGTTGATAGGGTGACATGCATTTGACACTTTATTTTATAACTAATTAAAATTATATTTATGGACGGTGTTCTGTTTTTCTAATTTTGTAATGAGTTGCTGTTTTCATGAATCAGCAGCGGAGTTCTAAAGGTCAATAAGAGTGACTAAAGATTATATACTTACTTTTCTTATATTCATATATTTCATGCAATTATGTTCCAGTTCATTGACATTTTTTTTCTTGCCAACTGTATACTTGTTATTTTCTTTATCTCTTTTGGGTTGTTATTGTGCTTTGGATGGTTCTAGATACTTGTACAAGAACAGCAGGAGCATCCTGTGTGGGGCCCATATGCTCAGCGACTCTTGGATCCTTCATCGGGACTCTGGAGGAACCCAAGTGGCGGTGGGCATGATGACAAAGCACATCCTCCCATTCACCCAACAAAATTTTCACCTGGAGAATCTGGATGGAGTGAGGATCATAAAGTAAGTTTAAGGTAGTGAATTTATATTGCAATATGCTATCATAGGTGAACATTTCGTTAACAACTAACAAATATTTTGCTACAGAAATTGTATGAGCTAGTTGTTCGTCATTATTTAGCATGTGTTTCTCAACCTGCTGTTGGAGCTGAAACTACAGTAGAAATTGACATTGCTGGTGAGATGTTTTCAGCATTGGGCAGAACAATTGTTGCTGTGAGTTTTTACTTTATCTTTTCTACTGTTTAGTTTAAAGCAAAACACACTCATTAGCTACATATTTGGATTTTGGCATATTTCTTTCATTTTAAGAATATTGTCACTAATCTGACCGTTGAACATTCTCTGATCTTAAGAAAACATGGCCCGCATAATTTAATTAGGCTTCTACATTAATTGATATCTTCTTTTTTCAATGCTTTTGGATTCTTAAGTTTCTATATCAAAATGGGGCATGAAGCTAACAGGGTCTTACAGGTGGTTTCTGTTTCTAGTTTGTACGAACTAATGTGATTCTTTGTTACATTTATCTGAAATTTCTCCATTTTTACCTTTTCTGTAATTTAATAAACCTGAATGGTAGTATTTTGACATATTGTACAGAAAAATTATTTGGAAGTTTACCGATTCGAATCATGGGGTGGATCTCTAATCCCAAACTACACGTTTGGACAGCAGGTTTGTGCTGGACAAAGTGATTAATTACTATAACCTTTTTATTATGGCTATTATTGTTGTATAAATCCATTTCATTATTTAAAATTTTCTATGTTCATGGTTTCTGTCCTTTTACTCATTAACTTTTATCCACAGTTCTTCCCAAAATACCTTTAAAAAGTGTCCATATTGTTGAATGGTTGTCAATTGGTGTAGTAAAATAAAGTCACCAAACTGTACACCCATCATCAAAATGTGGAAAAACTGATTTTATTTGTTACACATATTTAGCTTTATCACCATCCTTTAATTAATTGCTTTAGAAATGAAACCTTGTTGTTTAGTAGCGAGGGAGAGGAGTAGTTGCGTAGTAGTATAAAGAGCTGTTGTTGAGATATTCGTTTGGATTGTAGAGGGTAAACTAAAAATACGTTATTCCAGGAATACAATTTTTTATTAATTTAATTTTTCTTAGTAAAAACAACTGGTCTCCACAGCTGAAGAAGCTTGATTGATCGTTTCTCTTGGGTGTCATCTAACTTTATTTATTATTAGTATTTTGATCAAAGAAAGATATCTAACTGTGCTTGAAAATCATGCAGTTCACACCGACAGCATTAACTCTTGAATCAGGCATTACAAGGCCACCACCCCTCTTAAGTGAATCTGATCTTTTAGATTGTATGGACAAGGTGAGGAACATCATGTTTCCCTTTCACTACCATCAAATTGTGAAGATTAGTGTTACAGACTCCATTTATTTCATTTTTGTTTTCTTGTAATTTTTCAGGCAGGCATTGGCACAGATGCCACGATGCATGATCATATCAAGAAGCTAACGGATAGGTTCTATGCTATTAAAGAGGGGTCACATTTTAAGCCAACTAATCTTGTATAGTCTTCTATGATATAAAAGAAATGATATAAATCTTGTCTGCCCTTCTATCTTTTTTACTTTTCCCTTTTATTCATTTTAACATAAATTTGAATTTGATTACAGGGTGAGGCATTAGTTATGGGATATGACGATATGGGGTAAGACATATTGTTGTGCCAACGCTCAAGCATTTATGTTTCTACAACCAAGTGTTCATATCATTCTTTTGCTTGATGTTGGTGACATGTATTATTGATGACCTTTTGGTCTTGTCTCTTGTTTGTTAATTTCAGGTATGAACTTTGGAAGCCATATCTTCGCAGTATGATGGAGGAAGACATGAAAGCAGTTAGTGTAGGCAACAAGAGAAAAGACGATGTGCTGGCAACATGCTTGCAGCAGATGAAAGCTTGCTTTTTAGATGTACGTTGATGCCTTGAAGTTTTAACAAACTTGTTGGATTGATTGCTTCTTTTGTATTAATACAGTAGATTGCAAATTAAATAAAATGCGAATATTTTTGCTCTACTGAACTGCTTAAATGAGTCGATTTATCATGTTCTTTGTTGTATGCTGGCCTAATAGTATTAGGTGACACTCTTCAAAGTAAAATAGCTAGTTTTGTGTATTGTATGTGTCTTTCCTTAGTTTGTACGTTCTTAACTTTGAGGAATACCATACACTTGTACATTTTGATGTTAATTAATTTACTTGAACTGACATAATTTGCAGGCCAGGGTAAATAAAGTTAAACTTTTCCAAGCCTTGGAAGTTTTCTTTGACAGAACAAATAGAACTGGTGGAGATGATCAAAGTAATCATGGACAGCTTGTGCGGAAATGTGATGTTTGCCAAGACTCAGATTTGGTTCTTAGGAAAAAACCGGTAATTTTTTAAAGCAATAAATGTTTTTACAGTCTACAAAATTAACCTTCCTTTTCAATATACATTTTTTCTCACATGTACATTCATAACTGGGAGTTTTAACTTTTAACTTTTAATGGTGCTAGTTTTGACCTAATTCATACTTTTCATTACAAATATGATCTTTTTTTTTCTGTACAGGATGGAAAGTTCATGATTGGTTGCTCAGCTTATCCACAGGCAAGTGTTTGGTTATTTTAGTGCAGTTTACTGGTCAATGGACACGTAAATGGTTTCATTATTATGTTGTCTAAAATCAATGTTGTTTCCCACAGGGCATACTTTTTGTTTCTTCTACATGCTGAACTGGCATGGCAGTTTTTATATGTTACCACACACATTGATGTATCGCACAAATGTTACTTTATTTTACATTTCATGTGCATTTCTGTATTCTTCTGCTGTTAAGTTTCTGTTTTTATCTTTTCTATGGTGTACTACAGGTGGTAATTTTGGTCCATTCACTTATGAATGGCTTGATTTCTTTTAAATCTCAAATTGACCAAAAGAGTGAACATGTCAACATTTATTTGTGAGGCATATAACCTCTTAAATCTCTTTAATCAAAGGCTCAGATAATTATTGTAATAATACTATTTTTGTTTTGTCACATACAAAAAGTTGACTTGTTTTGACCCATTACTCAGCTTGCCTGTCCGGCTCATCTTGCCACCTCTAATATCAACTTTATACACTCTTGCAGTGCAGAAACGTCATCTGGCTTCCTGGATCCATATCAGAAGCAGTTGTTACTTCAACTGTTTGCAATACGTGCACTCCAGGTTTTTCTGCTTTGCCTAGTCCACACATATTGATGCATTTTATTTAGATCTTTATTTTGTAATTTTTTGTTTCTTCTGTGTATATAAGTCAACCACATTATAATTTAACATTGTTTCACAATTCACAGGATCTGTTTTTAAGATTCAGTTTACATTTCGCCGGCTGGAAATACCACCAAACTTCAATGTCCATCATTTAGGTGATCTATTGTGTACTTTTATTTAGTATAGAGATCTATTGTCTAATTGCTAACTGCCAGCTGATTAATTGTTTCACAAACTTTTATAATTGAAGATAAATCTGCCCTCGTACAGTATTATTGTTTTTTTGAGATTACATAACATAATCTGTTTTAATCTGTTTATGGAGTTTTTAAATTCCATCCATCACATGAAAAAGCTGGGGGTTGAAAGTAATTCTTAACAGGGACTTTTATTGTATCAGCTAATTATTTTAATTAAATATAAGAGTCTCTAGAAATACAAATTTATAACACTTTTTTAGTTATTCTAATATTCTATATAAACCAAAAGACTAATTGTACTGAACTATTGTTCCCCTAATCTAGGTTGTGTTGGTGGCTGTGATGATATTATGAGACAGCTTATGGAAATGTCTGGTTCTGGACATCGCAATTCTTCAAGCACACCAGGTATTTTTGTTTTGATTTTTTAGTACTTGTTCAAGACTTTAAGTGGTTGCTCTTTACTTAATAAAATTTAGTAGCTGCAATTTAATTTGGTTGTATAGGATTGATAATTAATTTGCACTCAGTTTCTAACTTTGTTTTTTTCATAAGTGATTGGATCATGACAAATTTAAAAAATACAATTTACCCATTGGCTCATTGCCTCCCATTCTTTGTTCTCTGTCTAATTGTTATACATCTTATTATTCTTATTGTTTGATTATTTTTACGTATTGATTATATTTGTACGTATATTTTTATTCAGCAAGAGGAAGGGGGACCCCTGCACCTTCTAGAAATGATTCTCAAAATAATCAGCAGCAGCTAGCTACTTGCAGTTTCTGTCACCAAACAGGACATTCTTCTAGTGATTGCTATTCTCTGACTTCTCAAAACCGTGGTGCTCGATCTCAGAGAACAAGTTCAAATAATGGTGCTTATTGCTTATGCTCTTTCTTTATATGTTTCTTTTTAATTTTTTTTTTTTACTTTAGGAAGATATTTAACCAACAATGAAAACACATTTCAGCAATCAATGTATATGCGTATGTCTACGTTTATTACCATTTAAAAGAGCATTCAAACATTGAAGGTAGAGGTGGCAAATTTGATCATTTACATCCGGGTTATGTTTTATATTGATAGGATAAATTAAACAGTTTGGAAATTGCCCAAAGTGCATTTTCAAAATGCATAAAACCTTCTAATTTATGCTCTTTAATATTATAAAAGTTTCAGAAAAGTGTATTACTTTCAGAGGAAAACCTCTTATTTGGGTACAAATTATTCTTGAAGTTACAATCCCCAAAAGCGTTTATTTTTTTATAATTTGTTTTTATTAGTTTTGACCTATCTTTTTAATTTGGAATATAAATCCCTTCTTGAATAAAAAATATAATATCTCGTAAATAATATATGGGGTCTTTAATCAGTTATCTGTTAATGCAGGTGATTCACCAATTCCGTGCCCTACTTGTGGTTCAACCTGTGTTTTGAAAACTGCCAACACAGAGAGCAACCGGGGAAGAAAGTTCTACTCTTGTCAGTCACAGGGTTGCAAGTTCTTTGTGTAAGTATTCTTGATTCATTATTCAAAAGGTAGAGATGGCAAGATAGGTGGAGGGGGTTGCCGTACGCTCGCTTTTAGCCTTTTTTACGTTTTGTAATCAAAACGACAATTGTTATGATGATAGTCTAAATCTTCTCCTAAATCTATTTAAAAAGGTTAAAAAAGAGACTTGCAACCCTTTGGAACTTTTCCACTCCTAAATAAATTTTATACCAAAGTGCTCGTAGCCTAGCGGTATCATTACGTGTAGTAAAGGCGTTTTGTTCCGAGTAGTTGAGAGTTCTAGTCTCTTTCATGGTGGACATTGGTGTAGATTTATGAGTAGGTTTAGAGTGCAAGTTCGTCGTTTTTAAAAAGCTAAATTTTATGTTTGACCCGTTAACCTTATAGTTTGAAATAAAATATAAAGGGTTGAAGTTGACCACTAAAAGGTAACTTTTCATGATGTAATGAAAAATGTGTTTGCATTTTATGAAGCTGCTGGGAGGATAGCATCCCCACCACAAGAGGTGGCGGCAGCACTTCAGCTAGAACCACCAGCAGAAGCGGTGGCCGTGGTGGCGGCCAAGGTGGTGGTGATGTGAGATTTGTGTCAGCAACTGGTGATCCTGTTTCTGGCAGAAGTTGCTTTATTTGTGGCGATCCATCACATTTTGCAAATGTCTGTCCAAATCGTGGTATGCGAAACTGATTTGGTTCCAATTTTATTTAGTTATCCATCACCAGAAAATCTGACTTTTGTTCTTCATATCGGACCATTTAGTATGTAAAGTAGCCATGTTTGGTGTATAGAAATAGAACTCATCTTTTTGTATTCTGGTGGCCAAGTATTTTTGCTAGTTGAAATTCATTAAAATCTGTGTGAATATATATGAGATAATTGCTAATTACCTTGTTTTTCAATAAGTATGAGGTGTGCTGAGGCGTTTAGATCTCAAATGCTGATGCTTGAGGTGCTATGCGTGAGGCTGAGCTTTATGTATGTGATCCATCATGAAGTGTATAAGATTTATAAATTAGTTCTATGTAATATTAACCAACAAAATAAGGATAGAAAAAGAATTAAACAAAATTCAATAACTTATACAACCAAACAAACTTACACAATCGATTAAGCTTTACATACAAGAAGCAATGTTGCCTGCGTGTTGTGGTGTGATCACGTGTAGTGTCGTATTTACGAACTTTGTCACACATATTGTGACATGGATATTAATCCATTTAAGTACGTAAAAGAAACATTAAAAGTATATGCATTGCATGTTGTGGCACAATAACTTAAAAAAATAATTTAACGAACGAATAAGGAGTTGTGACGAAGTCATACGATGATATTAATGTGGTTAATCACACGCTGCTTATAAAATTTCATTATAGGCTTAATTATTAACAGGTAGTTTAAATGAAATAAATATATAAAAAAAAAAGAAACAATAATATAAATGAAAAACATTAGTAAAAATGTCAAAATAACAAAAGTAAAATTCTGTTATATGTATTAATACGAGTAAATTTCACTTTTGCTTTTTGTGGTTTGGTTGAAATAACGGTTTTTCTTCAAATGTTTTAAAATTTCGATTTTACTCATTGAGATATGTGTTTTGTCTCAGTTAGGTCCGACCCATTAACACCGTTAGATAATTCTGTTAAAATGAAAAGAAATTTTAGTCTTTTTATATTTAAGGATCATTTTCGTAACTCAAACTAATAAATAGACTATTTTGTAATTTAATATAACACACATGTATACATTATCATCTTCTCTTTCTTCAACCTCCTCTACTCAACACAGCACCACCGCCCCCAACCCCACAACCACCACCACTGCCACCACAACACCACCGCAACCCTTACTCTTTCTCAGCGATAGATCAGACCCCCACAACAGAAACCAGATATCTTTGCCCACCGCAGGTCCGCCACCACCTAGTCCACCCCCACAACCGCCTACCGAAGTCTGCCAAAATCAAACCGGATCTAAGAACCCCACCTTTCGATCTACTCCATCGACCCCCACAACCGGATATAAACATCCATTCATCACCGTCAACAATTTCTGGATCTATTTTCGTGGTTTGATTTTCCCGATCTTCACCTGGCTTGTTAGATCGAGACCATAAACAGGTGCGGGGTGAAGAAGGTGACCTACTAATTTAAGAATTTTACTATATAATGGTGTTAGTCTTCTAAAATGCTAACATAATTATACAAAGGTGTTAGTGACTTGGAGCTAAGTGACAAAATACATATTGCAAGGAGTAAGTTCGTAATTTTGAAAAGTTTTGAGAAAAATCGTTATTTCAACCAAACCATAAGGAGTAAAAATGAAGTTTACATTATTAATTATTATGTTTTATATTTTATATCATTTCATATTATTTTTGTCACGGTTTTCTATATATTAAAAATTTTGTTGTTTATTTATCATTATATTTTAGAATTAAAATTATACAATAATGTAATTTCATCGATCTATTTTTTAAAACTTAGTGTTCAGAAAAACGAAATACAATTGTTTTGTATTTTTTATCATTTATTGTTACTTTATTATTATTTTCAATGTATTAGATTAATTAGTAGTTATTTTATCATTGTGTTTTACATACTAGAAGTATATAACAATATTATTTCATCATTATATATTTTAAAATTTATTATTTTAAGAAAACACAATAATATTTAGAAAAACAAAATAACAAATGAAAAGACACAATAAATTACACAATAAAGTAATTTTTTAATCTTTTTATATAACGATACTTACTTATATAACAAAAGTAGTTATGTCTAAAATACCCCTCTAATAAATTTTTTTTACACTTTGATTTCAACTATTAATTAAGAAATTGATGGTTAAGATTTATTAGAAATTGATGGTTAAGATTTATTCTTACATCTTTTAGATTTAAAGCATTTTTATCTAAACCTTTACCTTACTACTCCTCCTGCTCCCGCGCTGCCCTCCACCACCGCCTGCTACTACTACTGCTACTAGTGCTGTTGCTACTACTACAATCACTACTACGACGACTACTACTACCACGACTTCCGTTGCTACTACCCTTTTTGTACTACTACCAACCACCCTTTTGTGAATTGTGAAAGTTTATAATATCTCCGATCAACAATAATCCTAATTTGATCACCACTTGTCATCTCATTCTACCTAAACATCTAATGGCTTAACAAAACTACACAACCATTTCCTTCTAACTTCACTTTGTCAATATAATGTTCATAAATCTAGGTGTCGTTTTTTATAATACTACTAGTACTAAACTACTAATCATTGGCAAAGGAACATATAAACATATATTTGGCTCCACACAAGGGAAATTCAATCCTCGAAGATTCTTAGGAGATGCTGGGATGGTATATGATATTGATTGGCTCATACTTCTACAATTAATCCAATTTGGCATTCCTTTCGTCACATACATTGTGCCGAATTCATAATACATCCGCCAAACACAACATTGATGAACCACCTTAAATTCATAACACACACATGTATGTTCACACAACTAGACACATTTAGTTAGAGGAAAATTTGGTTAGAGTTGATTCTCCAAAGATGTCATAAATTCTCATGACTTGTTCCGGCCCAAAATACCTTTTCTTGAACACATGCCAAAGCTTGGATTTTCACCACGCCATCAATTTCAAATGACGAATTTGATACTATTGTCGTACTTCGAATTAATTTGAGCGGGGACATTTCTAGATCAAATTTAATTTTTCTTAGCAAACTCTTATAATGCTCGAGAACAATGGTGATTGATAGTTCTCTTAGAGAAGGGGGAGGATGCTCGATTGATATCGCCTAATTATTACATAAATTTATGCTAACTTTATAAAACCTAGGAAGGCTTCTCACACGCTTAGATAAGTGGATTATTATTTAAATTTAATTCCTTTAACAGGATAGACAACTCAAGTCCTTAGACAAATTATTATTTGCAAGTGATAAAATGGTTAATAACCTCGGTAAAGAAAACATAATAAGCTTCAAGTCATTTGGTATAGTCTCGATACCGGAGTTGCAACCATCTAACAATAGTGTTTTAACCTTCTCTAACGCCTTACCAATGGATATTGGAGGCCTTTTGAGCTTGCAACGGTAACTCAAATCAATGAGAACTGAATAACTTTGTAAATATTTTTGTTTTTGTATTCATGATTCTCGAATACAGAGGTGAATTACATATATAGGAAAAAATGAAAAATACATGCACACACATATGGAAGGCCATAAATCAAGGGCTAAGTATGGTAGGGATACAACACATGAATTGGAATGATAACAGGAGAAGAATATATAATTTCTATATGAACTGATACACAAACCTGAATCAAGTTATGAAGTGTCTGAGTATTAACCTCTCAAGTCGAAAAACCCACCAACGCCATGAGACTGTTAAAAGAAACTCAGATCAAGAATGTTCAATGAACCAAGCAATCATTTATTCAACTTTCTTGGTGGTTTCAGATTCTGGGTTTTGTACGCATATTGGTTTCAAATAAAATCATACCATAAGAAGCATATCAGTATATCGTTCTCCAATGACTGCTTTAACCTTCAGATTCAATATGGAGAAGAAAGGTGCTACCCGTGATCAAACCCTGAAATCAAGATAAAAATAAGCTTCAAGTCAAGGACTTTTGATACCATTGAGCCCTTATGTTGAGTCAATCATCAAAGATCCAAACTTTGTATTTTAGCCACTTATGCGTTGGATCTTTCCCACTTATGTTGAGACTTCTATTGGGAGAAAGCTTTAAAGGCCACCTCATTATCTAGTGAAAAAGAAAAGAGTTAAAAGAAGTTAAACAATAATTATTATTCACATCTGTTGGGGATAAAGTTGTTGTAGCATATTACAGCAAGGAGAAATTGTTGTGTTTAAAAACTTATAAATTTATTACTAAAACTGATATCTACCTTTATAACTCATGCCATCGTTGATGAAACGAAAGTAAAGTGAACCAACTTCCGTGGAGTATTGTCTATAAGGTTGGTTTTGTAGGATGTATTCTCCTGTTGTAGTTTGAAAAGGGGAGAGATCTCCACCAATTATATGTCCATGACTTGTAATAACTCAACACATCTTGTTCTTCTTCCTGATACAAAACCAATCCCACACTCCATTCTAAATGGCTCTTCATAACGATATTCATCATAATGCACAATAATAGCAATATGGTCACCTCCTTCCATCTCATTCGGCCCAAACATCCAACGGCTTAACAAACTTATACAGTAGTGTCCACCAAACTTGACCCAAAGTCAATATAATGATGATAAATCCAGGTCTGGTTTTTTGTAATATTACTAATTTTGATAACTGGCAAAATAAAAGAATCATACTGATCCGTCTCCATAGCACAACAAAAATTCAATGCTCGAAGCTTCTTAGGAGATGATGGGATGGCAAATGATGGTCGGAAATTTACTCCATTTATTCTTGATTTTTTATACTGTTTTTGATTTCCTTGTTTAGTCTCTAATTGTATGGCTCCTAATTAGTAGCATTTCCATTATTATCTTTCTTGACCAATCTTTATAAAGGGTGTCTCTCTTTGTAACCATATTGAAATGAAAGGATCGACTGATTCTGCTGCGTTTCACTCTTTAATTCCAACCCGACGTGATAAAAGCCAGACGCAAAGGGAGGTTACACGAAAGGAAAACAGACACAAAATTGGTGAACCGGTTGAATGTTATGACCGTTGTGGCAAAGACAGACTTAATAGGGATGGTTGTTTCAAATGTGTCGGTTACCCAAATTGGTTTCCGGGCAAAGGAAAGCAGACCAATGCAAGGGTTGCACATGTTGAAATCCAGATAAGTCCCATACCGAGACTGAATAATGAACAATACAAGCAGTTTGTTAAGTTTTTTGGAAGCAAAAGGGGAGGCAAGGAGGAAGATGCACCGATTACTAACGTGGCAGGTAGTTTTGATCGTGAAGGTAAGTGGATCATTGACTTGGGTGCTACCGAACATTTTACCTATGATGATTCTGTACTCAAAGACTTAACAAAAGGGAATTATGAATGCCCAGTCACTATACCAAATAGTGCAACAATACCCGTTGCAGGTCCCTGGAATTACACTTTACCAAATGGGAAAACCAACAAAAATGTTTTACATGTTCCTGATTTTAAATGCAACCTGTTATCGGTTAGTAAGTTATCAAATGACTAACAATGTGCTGTAAATTTGTTCCCAAGTTTCTGTGTCATGCAGGACTTACATTCGGGGGTTGATTGGAGCGGGTGAATGCATCCAAGGTTTATACAAAATTGGGACTATGGGGACAAAGAGGCAAGCGATGATGGCAATGGCTAACACGTGGCATAAAAGATTAGGTCACACATCTATTTTTAAACTATCTCATGCTGATTTTATTAAATACGTTTCTTTGAATATAAAAGGTGTTTGTGATTCATGTATGAAGGCAAAATTTACTAGGTTGCCATTTTCATTAAGTACGACCGAAACTATTAAGTGTTTTGAACTCATACATTGTGATGTGTGGGGTAAGTATCGAACACCTTTCCTTCACACAAGCAAGTTATTTTCTCACCGTAGTTGACAAATTTAGCCGAGTCGTTTGGGTTTTCCTTCTTAAACATAAGCATGAAGCTAGTACTCGCTTGATTAATTTTCACAAAATGTAACAAGTTTAATTTGAAAAGAACATTAAAAAGGGTTAGGTTTGACAACGGAGGAGAATTCACATCCAACAACATGCTTGATTTTTATGCTAGAGAGGGTATTGTGCTCGAAACCACATGTCCACACCACCCACAACAAAATGGTGTTTTGGAACAAAAACACCGGCACCTCTTGGAAATAGCAAGGGCCATAAAGTTTGAAGCAAATCTACCTATTAAATTTTGGGAAGAATGTGTTACGGCTACCAACATCATAAATTGGCTCCCCTCTAACGTTATCGATGGCAAGACACCTTATGAATAATTATACAACAAAAGTCCTAATCATGCACACCTAAGAGTTTTTGGTTGTCTTGCGTATTATCTAAGCATGGAGACAAAAGGTGATAAATTTGCAATAAGGGAAAGGCCTTGAATATTTTTGGGATATTCACCGAACACAAAAGGTTATAAAATATATGAAATTTAACACAAAAGGTTATAAAATATATCAAGGCATGTAAAGTTTGTTGAAGATGTTTTTCCCTTCACGAAATTTAACAACCCAAAATGATGATGAAGTTTTACATGACCGATTAAGGGGGTCAATGCAACAATTTCACAGAGTTAGGAGAGTTAGAACACTTAATAGATCAAATAGGGAACCGGCTTATGATGAAACAAAGAACACAAGTAAAGAAAAAGAACAAGAACAATATAGTATAGTTTTCAAGAATGATGTATATTGCTCTCAAGTTCTTACAAAGTGTTACAAAGCTTAAAGTGAAATGACAAGTACTTGAGATACTTTATACTACATCCTACAGCCGGCCATACTTTGAAGGCTAGCTGGAAACACTAATCTAGACAACAAGATCAATGTAGAGTCAAAAGAGAGATTGCCTTTTGACTAGTGACTATGACATACCATAGCTTACATCCTAATATATTACAAAAAGGATAAAAGGTTCGAAAGTAGAAAGTTACAGACCAGTGACCATAATCTATAGTTGACAAAAGCATGGACCTTTTCGCTAACTCATATAAGTTGCAGGTGAGTCTTCAGAGTGCCAGCGGAAAGTTGTTCAGCTTTTGTCAAAAGATGATCAGAGAAAGCATGTCTTCTTTGTCTTCGGAAGAAATCAGTTTTTGGCTTCGGAAGAAATCAGTTTTTGGCTTCGGAAGACTTTGTCTCTGAAGCTTTGGAAGACTTCATTCTTGGCTTCAAAAGATTTTGTCATTTGGCTTTGAAAGATTTTACACTTAGCTTATTTCCCTTGACTGGTGTTAAACTTCTGAAGTAACTTTACTCTGTACTTCATGCATGCATGCTAAGAGCTCTTTGGATACTTTGGTTACATCATCACTTAAATATTGACCTTACACCATTAGGGACACAAAGTCATCACAATCTTCTCGACAAGTTAAGCATTATGGACCTCCATGCGCCAACTTGAGGGGGAGTGATGTGTGTTATCGAGCCTATTTTTCAACCCGTCTTAAACGTTGATATATTTGGGTATTATTATTATTATTATTATTATTATTATTATTATTATTATTATTATTATATGTAAATATATAGTGATTATATACTTAAGTGTTTAAATAACATAATATTTAAATCAAATAGTATGAAATTATAAAAATATATAAAATAAATGTATATATTTTAATATTAATTTAAAATATTAATAGTACTTAAAAATAAATATATAATAATAATTATTATTTTTATAATTATCATTATTGTTATTATAATAATAATAGAAATAGTAACAGTAGTAGTAGTAGTAATAATAATAATTAAAGTATTTAGTAATTATATAGTTAAGTATTCAAATGAGATAATACTTATTAAATAAATTTAAATGTTAATTTAAAGTATTATAAATAATATAATATATAATGTACTGAATTAAATAATCTCATATTATTAAATAATATATTGATCATATGTACAAAATAAATGTATTAATTAGAAGATGTTTATTAACGAGGGATAAAATAGGAATAATTACATAAAACACTTGTGCTTAATGATTAAGAAGTTGTATAAGATATCTTAATTTTTATTATAAAATTATACTTGTGTATCAAAGTTTTTCTTTATATAGTAGTATAGATATAAATAAATGTCAAAAATATATTATTATGTTTTTTTAACACACACACACACATACATACACACACACATACACACACACACACATACACACACACACACACACACATATATATATATATATATATATATATATATATATATATATATATATATATATATCATCAGATCAACACATCAACCATGCCACCATCTATACATCATCAATCTTCTTAGCTAGAGATCACCATATCATCTACATATCATCACTCTTCCTGGGAGTATACCGGTACTTGAATAGGTGTTGAACCTCTTTGGGTTTTTCCTATTTTTGACTTCATTGATGCTTCTATGAAGATTATAAGGAATTTTGTATCTTACAGCATTTGATGTTAGAATGAAGATACCAAACCTAAGTTATATGTACCTAACTTGGGTTAGAAGGAGTAGAAAGAGAAAATAAAGACCCTTAAGAATGGTTTTGGAAGTGGACAGGGTTAAAAATAACCTTTTTCCTCTATGTGATTATAAAGAACAACTAATGTAACTAGGGTTACATATACGTAACATGGATCAGATATGGATGCAGTTGTTGAGCAAAATCCTTAACATTAAGGTCAGATATCATGGGACTCTATTGAATTTGTTTATAATGATTTTATAAGGATTATTTTAGGTTTTAAATAGGTACCAAGAAATAGTTTTAAGTTTGTTCAGTTCATGATGTAAATGTAAGAAACCTATCAGCATCACAAAAGCAAAAAATGATTTTTTCATGTTGGGTTACGTATATGTAACTCGATTTTACTTATGTAACTCGTTATTACATATATGTCACCAAAATATACTAAGTATGTTCTTACGTATAAGTTACAAAAAGAAATTATTGATTATGAAGAACAACCAATGTAACTTGGATTTCATTTATGTAACCAATTTATGCTCTAGTCATCTTTTTTTTTATTTGCTCACATACACGTAAACATGTGTATATGAAAGGCTTGCCTGTTTGATATCCAATAATTTTTAGTTTATGTTTTCAATTATGTAACTTTAATATTCAAAATTTTGGTTATTTTGTTTGTATTGTTTGTTTACACATATATGTATCAAGATTTATTAATGTGGTTTAGATGGTTGAAACATTTGAAATTTGATTTGATGGTGAATCAAAGTTTGATTGGGTTTAGCATGTGTGCTAATCTAAGAATCATATATATAAACATGAACCGCTTATATATATATATATGAAACCTTATATTTGCATACATGTAACACATGTAAACTAATATATTGTGTGTCTAGTTTCATGTTTGGTTATATTTATCAATATTATAACATATATAAAACATATTATGTCAAGCAAATTTAAGTTTTGTTGTTTATTTGTTCATGTTACGTATATGTGACACCCTACATATATCCCACATCGGCCATGGACAGGGGAGATTCTTGGTTCATAAAATGTCCGGTTTCTAATATCACCAACACGTTTTGGGCGCATTGGCAGTGGATGAGAGGAGAACTCCACAGTTAAGAGTGCTTAGGTTGCAGCAACCCAGGGATGGATGACCTCATTGGGAAGTTTTCACCCGGGAAACCAAAAGCAAATCCGTGAGCTCCTCGTGGGCAATGCGGACAATATTGGTGGTGTGAGAGGCCGAGTGTTATAGAATGGTATCAGAGCCACTTCTGTGTCGTTCCGGACGGTGGGGCAAACCTCACCAATAATGGTGAGTCCTCACGGGTGTTCAGAGGGACAACTATGGCAAATCCCACATTCATAGATGGGATGATGGGGCAAATCTCATCGAGGAGGATGAGTCCAAAACTGGGGGTGTTTGTAACACTCTAGGCAAATCCCACATCGGTCTTGGATAGGAGGGATTCCTGGTTTATAAGTAAAATCCTGTTTTTAATATCACCAACGCGTTTTGGGCGAATTGGCTGTGGATGAGAGGAGAACTCCACAGTTAAGCGTGCTCAGGTGGCAGCAATCCAGGGATGGGTGACCTCCCAAGGAAGTTTTCACCCGGGCAACCAAAAGCAAATCCGTTAGCTCCTCGTGGGCAAAGCGGACAATATTGGAGGTGTGAGAGGCCGGGTGTTACAGAATGGTATCAGAGCCACTCTTATGCCGTTCGGGATGTGGGACATACCTCACCAAGAATGGTGACTTCTCGAGATCATCGAGGACGATGAGTCCAAAGGGGGGGGGGGGGGGAGATTGTGACACCCTACGTACATCCCATATAGGCTGTGGACAGGAGAGATTCTTGGTTCATACGGAATGTCCGGTCTCTAATATCACCAACGCGTTTTGGGCATTGGCTGTGGATGAGAGGAGAACTTCACAGTTAAGCGTGCTCAGGTTGCATCAATCTAGGGATGGGTGACCTCCCTGGAAAGTTTTCACCCGGGCAACCAAAAACAAATCCATGAGATCCTCATGGGCAAAGCAGACAATATTGGTGGTGTGAGAGGCCGGGTGTTACCGAATAGTATCAGAGCCACTTTTGTGCTGTTCGGGATGGTGGGGCAAACCTCACCAATAATGGTGAATCCCCGGGGGTGTTCAGAGGGACAACTTAGAGAAATCCCACATCCATAGATAGGATGGTGGGAGCAAACCTCATCGAGGATGATGAGCCCAAAAGGGGGAGTCTTTGTAACACTCTAGGTAAATCCCACTTTGGTCGTAGATAGGAGAGATTCCTGGTTCATAAGTAATGTCCTGCCTTTAATATCACCAACGCGTTTTGGGCGCATTGGCAGTGGATGAGAGGAGAACTCCATAGTTAAGTGTGCTCAGGCGGCAGCAATCGAGGGATGGGTGACTCCCTAGGAAGTTTTCACCCGGGCAACCAAAAACAAATCCGTTAGCTCCTCATGGTCAAAGCGGACAATATTGGTGGTGTGAGAGGCCGGGTGTTATAGAATGGTATCAGAGCCACTCCTGTGCCGTTCGGGATGTGGAACATACCTCACCAAGTATGGTGACTTCTCGGGGTTATCGAGGACGATTAGTCTAAAGGGGGGGGGGGATGATTGTGACACCCTACCTATATCCGACATCGGCCGTGGACATGAGAGATTCTTGGTTCATAAGGAACATCCGATCTCTAATATCACCAACGCATTTTAGGTGCATTGGCTGTGGATGAGAGGAGAACTCCACAGTTAAGCGTTCTCAGGTGGCAGCAATCCATGGATGGGTGACCTCCCTGGGAAGTTTTCATCCGGGTAGCCAAAAGAAAATCCGTGAGCTCCTCGTGGGCAAAGCGGACAATATTGGTGGTGTGAGAGGCCGGGTGTTACAGAATGGTATCAGAGCAACTTCTGTGTCATTCGGGATGGTGGGGCAAACCTCACCAATAATGTTGAGTCCCCGAGGGTGTTTAGAGGGACAACTTAGCCAATTCCCACATCCATTGATAGGATGGTGGGGGCGAACCTCATCGAGGATGATGAGCCCAAAAGGGGGGGGGGGGTTTGTAACACTCTAGGCAAATCCCACATCAGTCGTGGATAGGAGAGATTCCTGGTTCATAAGTAATGTCCTGCCTTTAATATCACCAACGCGTTTTGGGCGCATTGGCTATGCAAGAGAGGAGAGCTCGACAGTTAAGCGTGCTCAGGTGACAGCAATCTAGGGATGGGTGACCTCCCTAGGAAGTTTTCACCTAGGCCACCAAAAGCAAATCCGTTTGCTCCTCGTGGGCAAAGCGGACAATATTGGTGGTGTGAGAGGCCGAGTGTTACAGAATGGTATCAAAGCCACTCCTGTGCCGTTCGGGATGTGGGACATACCTCACCAAGGATGGTGACTTCTCAGGTTTATCGAGGACGATGAGTCCAAAGGGGGGTGATTGTGGCACCCTACCTATATCCCACATTGACCGTGCACAGGAGAGATTCTTGGTTCATAAGGAATGTCCGGTCTCTAATATCACCAACACGTTTTGGGCGCATTGGCTGCGGATGAGAGGAGAACTCCACAGTTAAGCGTGCTCAGGTGGCAGTAATCCTTGGATGGGTGACCTCCCTCGGAAGTTTTCACCTGGGCAGCCAAAAGCAAATCCGTGAGCTACTCGCGGGCAAAGCGGACAATATTGGTAGTGTGAGAGGCCGAGTGTTACAGAATGGTATCAGAGCTACTTCTGTGCTGTTTGGGATGGTGGGGCAAACCTCACCAATAATAGTGAGTCTCCAGGGGTGTTTAGAGGGATAACTTAGTCAAATCCCACATCCATAGATACGATGGTAGGGGCAAACCTCATCGAGGACGATGAGTCCAAAAGAGGGGGTGTTTGTAACACTCTAGGCAAATCCCACATCGGTCGTGGATAGGAGAGATTCCTGGTTCATAAGTAATGTCCTGCCTTTAATATCACCAACGGATTTTGGGCGCATCGGCTTTGGATGCGAGGAGAACTCCACAGTTAAGCGTGCTCAGGTGGCAGCAATCCAGGGATGGGTGACCTCCCTATGAAGTTTTCACCCGGGCAACCAAAAGCAAATCCGTTAGCTCCTCATAGGCAAAGCGGACAATATTGGTGGTGTGAGAGGCCGGGCGTTACAGAATGGTATCAAAGCCACTCCTGTGCCGTTCGGGATGTGGGACATACCTCACCAAGGATGGTGACTTCTCGGGCTTATCGAGGACGATGAGTCCAATGGGGTGGTGATTGTGACACCCTACCTATATCCCATATTAACCGTGGACAGGAGAGATTCTTGGTTCATAAGGAATGTCAGGTCTTTAATATCACCAACATATTTTGGGCGCATTGGTTGTGGATGAGAGGAGAACTCCACAGTTAAGCGTGCTCAGGTGGCAGTAATCCTTGGATGGGTGACCTCCGAGGGAAGTTTTCACCCGGGCAGCCAAAGCAAATCCGTGAGCTCCTCGTGGGCAAAGCGGACAATATTGGTGGTGTGAGAGGCCGGGTGTTATAGAATGTTATCAGAGCCACTTCTGTATCATTCGGGATGGTGGGGCAAACCTCACCAATAAAGGTGAGTCCCCGGGGGTGTTCAGAGGGACAACTTAGGCAAATCCCACATCCATAGATGGGATGGTGGGGACAAACCTCATCGAGGACGATAAGTCCAAAAGGGGGGGTGTTTGTAACACTCTAGGAAAATCCCACATCGGTCGTGGATAGGACAGATTCCTGGTTCATAAGTAATGTCATGCCTTTAATATCACCAACGCGTTTTGGGCGCATTGGCTGTGTATGAGAGGAAAACTCCACTATTAAGCGTGCTCAGGTGGTAGCAATCCAGGGATGGGTGACCTTCCTAGGAAGTTTTCACCCGGGCCACCAAAAGCAAATCCGTTAGCTCCTCGTGGTCAAAGCGGACCATATTGGTGGTGTGTGAGGCCGGGTTTTACAGAATGGTATCATAGCCACTCCTGTGCCGTTCGGGATGGAGGACATACCTCACCAAGGATGGTGACTTCTCAGGCTTATCAAGGATGATGAGTCCAAGGGGGGGGGGGGGTGATTGTGAAACCCTACCTATATCCCACATCGGCCGTGGACAGGAGAGATTCTTGGTTCAAAGGAATGTCCGGTCTCTAATATCACCAACACGTTTTGGGCGCATTGGCTGTGGATGAGAGGAGAACTCCGCAGTTAAGCGTGCTCAGGTGGCAGCAATCCTTGGATGGGTGACCTCCCTGGGAAGTTTTCACCTGGGTAATCAAAAGCAAATCCGTGATCTCCTCGTGGGCAAAGTGGACAATATTGGTGTTGTGAGAGGCCGGGTGTTACAGAATGGTATCAGAGCCACTTCTGTGTCGTTCGGGATGGTGGGGCAAACCTTACCAATAATGGTGAGTCCCCGAGGGTGTTCAGAGGGACAACTTAGGAAAATCCCACATCCATAGATGGGATGGTGGGGGCAAACCTCATCGAGGACGATGAGTCCAAAAGGGGGGGGGGTGTTTGTAACACTCTAGGCAAATCCCACATCGGTCGTGGATAGGAGAGATTCCTGGTTCATAAGTAATGTCTTGCCTTTAATATCACCAACGCGTTTTGGGCGCATTGGCTGTGGATCAGAGGAGAACTCCACAGTTAAGCGTGCTCAGGTCGTAGCAATCCAGAGATGGGTGACATCCCTAGGAAGTTTTCACCCGGGCCACCAAAAGAAAATCCGTTAGCTCCTTGTGGTCAAAGCGGACTATATTGGTGGTGTGTGAGGCCGGGTGTTACAGAATGGTATCAGAGCCACTCCTGTGTCATTCGGGATGGTGGACATACCTCACCAAGGATGGTGACTTCTTGGGCTTATCGAGGATGATGAGTCCAAAGGGGGGGGGGTGATTGTGAAACCCTACCTATATCTCACATCAGCTGTGGACAGGAGAGATTCTTGGTTCATAAAGAATGTCCGGTCTCAAATATCACCAACACGTTTTGGGCACATTGGCTGTGGTTGAGAGGAGAACTCCCCAGTTAAGCATGCTCAGGTGGCAGCAATCTTTGGATGGGTGACCTCCCTGGGAAGTTTTCACCTGGGTAACCAAAGGCAAATCAGTGAGCTCCTCGTGGGTAAAGCGGACAATATTGGTGTTGTGAGAGGCCGGGTGTTATAGAATGGTATCAGAGCCACTTCTGTGTCGTTCAGGATGGTGGGGAAAACCTTACCAATAATGGTGAGTCCCTGGGGGTGTTCATAGGGACAACTTAGGCAAATCCCACATCCATAGATGGGATGGTGGGGGCAAACCTCATCGAGGACGATGAGTCCAAAAGGGGGTGTGTTTGTGACACCCTACCAATATCCCACATCGGCCGTGGACAGGAGTGATTCTTGGTTCATAAGGAATGTTCGGTCTCTAATATCACCAACACGTTTTGGGGGCATTGGCCGTGGAGGAGAGGAGAACTCGACAGTTAAGCGTGCTCAGGTGGCAGCAATCTTTGGATGGGTGACCTCCCTGGGAAGTTTTCACCCGGGCAACCAAAAGAAAATCCGTGAGCTCCTCGTGGGCAAAGCGGACAATATTGGTGGTATGAGAGGCCGGGTGTTACAGAATGGTATCAGAGGAACTTCTATGTCGTTTGGGATGGTGGGGCAATCCTCACCAATAATGGTGAGTCCCCGGGGGTGTTCAGAGGGACAACTTAGGCAAATCCCACATCCATAGATGGGATGGTGGGGGCGAACCTCATCGAGGACGATGAGTCCAAAAGGGGGGGGTGTTTGGAACACTCTAGGCAAATCCCACATCGGTCGTGGATAAGAGAGATTTCTGGTTCATAAGTAATGTCCTGCCTTTAATATCACCAACGCGTTTTGGGCGCATTGGCTGTGGATGAGAGGAGAACTCCACAGTTAAGCCTGCTCAGGTGGTAGCAATCCAGGGATGGGTGACCTCCCTGGGAAGTTTTCACCCGGGCAACCAAAAACAAATCCGTGAGCTCCTCGTGGGCAAAACGGACAATATTGGTGGTGTGAGAGGCCGGGTGTTACATTCAATTTTATGGATTCTTGAATACTAAGAGATTTTTCAATACTAATATGGCTACTCAATTGAACCAAACTTAACTCCTCCTTTTGGTGTTTTAAGGTATGCTTAAAATCCTTTCATAATGGGGGCAATTTGTCAATGATACTAGAGACTGCAATTACCTCATTAAATTTGTCAATGTGCATCTTATGTTGTTTAAATTGGCCAGGAATATGTTGTAGCTCATTAAATTGATCCATAATTGGTCTATTATCCGTCATATTATAAGAATTGAAATTACTTAAAAAAACTTTTTACAAGATGCATCTTTTACCATATATTTGGTTTACAAAGAATCTCACGAATCCTTGACAGACTTGACATTGATATACATCAAAGAGTGCATCACAAATCCCATTTAATATATGTCCATGACATATGTAGTCATCATTTTCCAGTTTAATCGTCTGATCTTGAGTTTCCTCTTCAATTACCATAAGCATTGGAGTGGTCAAGACATACACAACTTTCAAAGTTGTTAAGAGAAAATACATTTTTTTCTTTCATCTTCTAAAATCTTACCCCTTAAAATTTTTAAATTTTGAGAAAACTTACTAGACATATCCTTAATTGAATCACCAGTAGCCACCTGAATTGAATTTAGAATTAAATTTCAAAAAAATATTCATATTTGAAATTTAGCCCACCGTTAAAATTATTCTATTTGTGAAAATTTGTTTCAAATTCTAATTATTAAAACATTTGAATTCAATCTTGAAGTCACGTACGACCCAACTGTTGAAATCATTCTATATTGCAATTGTTTGCCTCAAACTTTGATTGTTTGATAATATAATTCAAACTTGGATCAACCCCACTAAAGAATCAATCTTGGTTCAATTAATGCCCCTCTAACATCTTCCGATCCATTACCACAAACCGTTTTGATAATTCATAAAATTCAACCTGTGGTCAAATGAAATTGGAAGTTCATAACAATGTGAATATCAATCCAATTGAAATCAATTTGCAATAATTAATACCAAAAAAACTTGTTTAATCTTTTTAGAAAATTATGAAGGGAAAATTATACCAAATTCATTAAACCTCAATTTGATAAAAAAGTTGAAATTGAAATTAATTCACCAGGATGTTCTTGAAATCGATTACACTTTCAGATTAAACCATTTGTGCACTTACAATTGATTTAATCGTATATCATTAAAAATTTGAAAAAAAAACCTGAATTGAATTGATAAAGTCTTTGTGCCTTAAGGATGCTCTCTCTTAGTCTATGTAGATTGTTCGTGAAAAACTAAATTTTCATCCCACAAACTGTATATCAAAAAGCCTTAAAAAGCCTTAAAACAAATATACATATTCACTTTATACCCCTTCAGTTTATTTCACGTTTCATAATTAGTCTAAAGTTTAACTAATAGGTTCAATTTGTAAATAGTATAATATGAATATGTATATTTATATATAAGCCAATATTACTAAAATTTCAACATTGTAACCCCGTTTATTAAACTAGTTAAATAACTATATTTTATTAAATATTTATTAATAAAGAGTTAGGAACTATAAATTGTTATTTTGATATAAGATATTATTTATTAATAGGTTCAATTTGTAAATTGTTTATTAATATATTTCATATTAATTTTTTTTTTAAAATGTCATCTTTTTATAAAAAATTGATGTCACAATCCAGTGGTTTTTAAATTTTTTTTGTTTTATAATTAGTATTTCATATTTGGGATTTGCTTTGAAAACATTTCATTTTTTTTTAAATATCTTGTTGTTTAAAATCTCTGGGTTTTAAATATATTTTTTTAAAAATGGGTTTATAAAATGTTTTTTTATAAAACTTTTATCTTTTAAAAGTATTGGTTTTAAAACATATCATATTAAAAAAGATTCATTGTTTTAGAAAAAAAATCATAGTTTTTCAAAATTTTGGTTTTGGAAAAGAGATAAATGGAAAGGAATTTGAAAGTTAGTTATTTTGACTTTCTAAAAATAGATAAATAATTTAGGCGATACAATAGATGAGAAAATGAATATGCCGCTGACACGTGTTCACTTATGTAATCAATTATTATAATTAAGATACAAATACTTGGAAACTCACCGGTAAATGATATCAAAAAGGCACAATTCATTTTATCAAATTTATTACTAGTAATAAAGCAATGTTTTTTAGGAACACTTGTCAATAAATGAGAGTTTTCCCAATTGAGTTTTCTAGACTAAAACTTATTAAATTATGGTTGCACTATATTTTGGAAACTATAAATTTTTATTTAAGAAAATATATTTATTAATCATTTTAATAAATCAATCAACAGTTATCATAATTAACATTTTAAATAGTTTTTATAATTAAATTTGATATAATTTAAATTTTAAATAGTTTTCATATTAAAATTTGATATCAAATAAAGTGTGTTGATTTTACGTGAACTTCTTAATGTTTAAATTGTTTATAAAAATTTCATATATGTTAAAGAAGTAAGTGTTTCGAAAATAATACCTTAGTGTAATAAAACAAATACAATAAGTTATCATTCTTATATATTATATATTATATATAATAATATTAATTATCAAGTGGTTTGTACATAGGGGTGTGGTATCCCATGCTTATCAACAGGTTTGTGGTTTAGAGTGTTGTACTTGATGCTTGTTATATATATAAAGACACACACACACACACACACACACACACACACATACACACACATATATATATATACACACACACTAATTATCAACTTTGCAATGCATAATGATTGTATTATATGTTTTAATGGGTTGTTTTCGCCTGCGTAGTCCAACGTTTTTATATTTACATTTCGTTCGGTTGTATTTTTTATTTTTTTAATACGAGCATATTGTTAGGTCTAGATCTATTGTAGGTTTAGATGTTTATTCATCTCTTGTAATGATCATTTGTATATCTCTTTTCTTATGTAATGCAAGATATATATGTTAACTCAAATATTATTTGTGTTGATTTTATACTTGGTCAATTTGGAAAATTGACACAAGTGCAAGAACTATCTGCGGATGAACAAGTTTGTTCTTCCGTAGATGTTCTACGAAGCATAAATGAAAAAGTCAATGTGCATCAGTGGATCTTCTGCAAAAGCACAATCACATCTACCGAAGAACAAGTTCAGAGAACAAGTTGCTGCTGCTGCGGAAGAAGGAAGTTTGGTCCTGAGGATGATGTTCAAGAACAAAGAACCAACTCCTATGGAAGTTCAACTCCTACGGAAGTTTAACTTCTACGGAACAACAAAATACTTGTATGATCTCATATCATCAAGTACTCAACACAAAGTCAACAAATCAATATGTCAGAAGCGAATATTCCACATCACATCAAGAATTTCTTTGTAATTTTTAAAGTGAATCCCTCTGCCTATAAATATAAGACATGGGTGCACTCATTTAGAGAGAGTTTTAGAGATATCGATACACAAATAGAGATTCATATATTCATAGAAACGATATCGATCAATCAATCGATCAATATAGCAACATAGCAATCACAAGAACACAAAGAACATCATAGGAGATTATCATATCATCCAAGCATCAATATCAATTGTAATCGATTCCTTATCAATGAAAATCAATTGAAACAATCTTTTTTGTTGCATTATTTTATTCTGTTTTCAATTTGTTTCCTATGTTCTTTGTCGATTTCAATTTCACAAACAATTAATTAAACAAAAAGTATTGATAATTCCTCGATCTTTATTTACTAAATCAAACTGATAATTCCTGTTTCGATCCTTGGATTCATAGGTAGTATCAGAGCGATTTGACTAATTTTGACCACAACTTCTTATTTAATTAAGAGTGTATTATTAATTAGTCCATTCACAACAGAAGTCATTAATTCAAAGGGATTTTTGTCTTAGTTGATTTGAATATCAATATTATCAGTGATTTGTTATTGCTGTGTTAGTGTGTGTGCATTGTCTATTCACATTCATAAGATATTAGATTAACTGATAATTTTGATAATTAACAAAGTTAATTAAATTGAGCAATTCAGCGGTTGGAGCTTATCAACCTCCAAAGTTGGAGAACAAATCTGATTTTAAAACATGGAAAATCAGATTCAAGAACCATGTAAACTATACAGATTCAGACTTACGGGTGTCTATTACTGAAGATCCTTACATTCCACCTGCTTTAGGACCTGATTATAATGACAACAATCAGCTCATAAGTTTGAAAAATCTATCTCCTGATGATGCCAAGAAAGTCAAAAACGACATTAAGGCGTATAGTATGCTTACTATGGATTTGCCTGAAGACCTCTTGATCAGATGTGAAGCATACAAAACAACCAACTCATTATAGAAAATTCTTCACACTTTGTGTGAAGGAAGTGATGAGATCAGAATCATCAGGAAGGATGCTCTTCTTTCACAGTATGAGACTTTTTATCATATTGTAGGTGAATCTGTTCCTTAATAACTCCACAGATTTATGTAACTTGTTACTGAGATGAACATTCTTGAGTTGAAGTACAGTAATGAAAAACTGAACAAAAAGATGCTCCATACTTTGCCAGAGAGTTGGACTCAAACTGTGTCTATGTTCAAGAATACTCTTGATTTAAAGGCAATTGGGTTAGACACTTTGGTTGCAAAGGTGGAAGCTTTGGAGTTAGATGAGAAAACCAGAAACAAGAGTGTAAAAGCACCAATAGCACCATATCAATTCAAAGAAACAAAGGGTGCTGTAAGTATATTCATCTCCAATGATGATGATGATAGCTCTTGTGTTGAGAGTGATTATGAAGAGGAAACTAGTTTCTATGCTGCAAAGTCCTCTAAATTAAACTTTCAAAACACTTCAAACAGGAAAGCAAAAGGGAAATCTAATGATCCGAAAAGTCCAGCAGCAAAGGGATCATTAACCAATAAAAGCAATATCCAATCTGAACCAATTACTGTGGTTCTAGAATCAAAAGAACAGAAGGCAGCCTTTACAGCCTTCAGTTCAAGCTTTCAAGCTTACTTGGGTAGTACCTTGACTCTTGCCCACATCTGTCAACAAGACCTTGAAGAACTTCATCTTGATGAAGTAGAGGAAATGGATCTGCAATGGCAAATGACCATGATTGCTTATAGAGCCAAGATGTATATAAAAAGGAACAAAGGACTATCTGTTGCAGGAAGAACAACTAAAATTGGTGTTGACAAATCAAAAGTGAGGTGTTACAAATGCAATTTGTATGGTCACTTTTCAAGAAAATGCAATAGCAATCATCAATCAACAACAAACACAAACAAGCAAATCAGAGAAGCTTCAAGCAATCTCACCTAATATAAATAAATATTAGGTGCTATTGGTGTTGATGGTCACTATCGGTAATGTACTATTGGTGCTACTTGGCACAGTTTTATGCTTCTTACTGCCACCTGGTGAGCTTGATACTAGTTAAAACTAAAAAAGTTGATACTATAGTAATCCTCGGATTTAGAAATTATTTAAAAGAATGGGAATTTACATATTTCTCCTTCCTAAATTTATTAATTATATATTTACCCAAGTAAAAAATCAATTACATATTTTTCTTTTCTAAAACATATATTTTATATATTCACCCATTTTATTGAAATTATTTATTAAAAGATTATTTATTCGTACTTTCACTAAAGTGTTTTTACACATTTCACTTCTTAAAACTATCAATTACATAGTTTCTCAAGTTCGAGTCTTTTACATAGGTAGAAACAACAAAATTTCATCCCGTTTAAAACTTTATTTCAAAACAATAATAACTGATAATCAAAGTTATATCTCCAAATATAAAACATAATTGGCAAAAATTTAAACAATTATAATAATAAAACATCAATATGTAAAAATCCCTTCGTAAAAAAAGGTAAAATACTTATTTAATAGGTTAAGTTTAGTGAAATTGATTAATATGTAGTATAAATGTTTTAGAAAGGAGAAATATGTAATTAATTTTTTAGCTTGGGGAACTATGTAATTTATGGTGTTAGAAAAGGAAAATATGATTAAAATCATCTTTATATTTTTGAAGGAATAATTCATAAAGTGAGTTAGGGACTTAAAGATAAAATTACTATTTTTTGTATACTCATATCGTTTTATGGAACAACATCACAAAAACTAAATTTTTTTACTTTTCTGAATGACCTTGACGTGAAAAGTTACGACTATCATAGTAAGAGTTATTAGACATTGAAAACAACCGAATGTTCATAACGAGGTAAAACATATTCTATTAAGACAATATTAATGGATGAGCATGTACATTGTAGATTAATTTAATTATTTATTATATTTATTCTTAGAATTTTCAATACTTGACTTTATAATTGAAATATTGTGTTCTAATAACAAAGTATCAAAGTACAACCTAACGTCTACAACATAATATTTTATAATGTTAAAAAACCAACTACATGAAAATAAATGAATTTTCATTCATAAGCTATTTCTTGATGAAAATCATTTCAAATTTAAGCATTTTGATGATGAACATATATTATGTTTGAATTTTGATAGAATGTACAAAACTTACCAACTTTAGAGGCTTCAAATATGGTTTTAACTTTATTACATTTCGATCTATTTAATATTGTTTCATCTCTCAGAACTTTAGAATTCATTTGTTTTCTAATCTTAAATTAATTATAATTATTATATTACTTTCTAAATTTATTACACTAACGGTATGTAATTTATATAGTCATTGTGTACTTACATATCACCATTTGAAGACAAAAAGTGAATCCGAATTCAAATATGCAATATTGGAATATATTTTTTCATCAATCATATACACAGGTCATAAAATAATAAAAAACAAACACAACTTGTATTTAATTGTCTAAACAACATGTATTACTTGCTGTGCCGGATCCAGAAATTTTCAATATGGGGGCAAAGTACAAGATGCGTAAAAACGGATCGGGTCAAACCTCAAATATTTCTAATTTTAGTAGTACCATAGTTTACGTAAATTAAAAAGCCGTTTAAATTTATGATTTTTAACATAGAAAGTTTTAAATTATTAAACATTGTTTGAACCAGTCCCAGATTCAATAATAATGTTAGAAAGAAAATTATTTGAGCAACTAAATTATTAACCATTACTATTGATAAATTAAACTTAAAAGCTTAAATGTATATACAAGTGTTAAAAAATAGCTTAAATTTATATGTTTTACAAACAAATTACCATTGTTTACTTAGAAAATCCAAAATTATCTACAATTGTGCCCCGAGACAAAATAATGTCCTTCAAGTGTTGATGATACCTAGGGTGTGCCTAGGCCCCCTCTTTGTATCCGTCCTGATTACTTGTTTGATCCTTTACTTTCTTTATATAATGACAAATAATCCTCGTCTCCTTATCTCTCAAATTTTTCATACTTTCCTGTTAGTCAAGTTCATAATGGCTATCCTAACTGAAGTTGTAGAAGCATCTTCATCTTCTCCATCAGCAACTTACGATCATATGTACGATGTATTTTTAAGTTTTAGAGGTGTTGACACTCGTCTTAGCTTCACCAATCACCTCCACACCGCCCTTGTGAACGCTAACCTCACAACCTTTTTGGACGATGAAGAGATTCTAACAGGAGATGTTTTGAAACCAGAACTAGAAAATGCAATCAAACAATCGAGGGCTTCTGTTATAGTGTTGTCGGAGAATTACGCTTCTTCAACATGGTGTCTTGACGAATTGGTATTAATCCTTGACCAAAAGAGGAACTCTAACCAAATCGTTATCCCCGTCTTCTATCATGTTGAGCCCACCCATGTCAGGAAGCAACAAAACAGCTTTGAAGAAGCAATGAAAAAGCATCAGCTCAAGATAGAGTCAAAGACAAACGTGCAGGAAAAAGATCGATTGGCTGAGAAGATGGAGATATGGAAGGATGCACTTACTGAAGTTTCTTTTCTGAAAGGGAAGGATGCAAAGTGCCGGTATGATCTGCCTATCCTATCACGTCTCTCACATTAACAATTATTATCACATTATTTTTTTGCCTCTATATTTGATACAAACTTATCACTAATTGTCTGAGTATAAATATATTCAAATTTGAAAAAAAAACACAGCATCAAAACACACATACCATTTTCTTTCAATTCCTTCGTCTTTGTTCATGTAGAACGATCTTCGTAAAGGCCACTACTTAACTTTCACAGATACATTTATTAAAAACATAATAGAACACATCTTGATCATGCTCTTTGAATTTCATATAATTAACTAGAATATCCCTATTATTATTTCATTTTCATATGGTATCTATTTCAGTTGTTAATTTTCATGTAATACTAGTAATAAAAGCGATACCATTGTTTTGTTATTTAAAAAACCAATTTCTAGGCGTTATATGAATAGATACTTTTTTTAACGATAAGCTCAAACACCTACTAAATTTACTCCTAAATCCATACCATTTGACCACGATGGAACTTCAACCCTTATCACTTAGAAAGAACACCACTCAAACACCTTGATATCAATAGGCTAAATATCCTTTCGTTCATGGGTGAGAAATAGATATGGAAATACATGACCTATGTTGGAGCTCGTGGCGCCTCTCTCCTACCGTTGGTGGATGATTTTTGTTTGGTGGAGTGGGTTGGGCTTTATAGTGTCTTGTTGTTTCTTTCTGTTCTTTTGCCAACTCCTGATATGTAATTGAGAATGGTAGTTGTGAGATTCATGGTTAGTTAGAGTTAGTTACAACAAAGTTAGTCAAAGTGGTTAAAATGTAATTGGTATAAATAGAAGGAGTCAAGTGTAAATGGGTGTGCAGAAATTCTGTACTCTTTTCTTCCTAAATTCTCAACCGAAATAACAACCTTTCGAGAACTATCCTTCTTCTTAGTTCTCTGAGTATAATTGTGTTAATCAAACATTGATTCTTCTCAATCTTTATTACACGAAACCACATTAATGTTTATAGTGCTATTCGTCCTCGGAATTTAGTTTCAATTTGATCGGAAATCGATAGATCGATGATGAGAAGACAGTTAGTAGGGAATGTCGACAATGAAGACGCACAGGTTCAAAAATAGAAGCAAATTCGCAATCTCAGATGAATGAGAGAATTGTAGAGAACTTGAAGGCATTGGCGGATTTTAAATATATCTTGAAAGGATTGGCGTCTCAAGTGTCTCAAATTATAAGCAATCAATTGGCCAACATTGGAGAAACTCTAGCTTCAACTTCGAAAGGTTTTTCAAATGCAGTGGGAGGTGATGAAGGAGTTGAAGTAGGGTTCAGTTGTGTGAGAAGATTCTCAAAGACCGAGTTTCCAAAATTCAAAGGTGAAGATCTAAATTCATGGCTATTGAGAGTGGAGGCAATTCTTTCAATTAGACAAGGTCTCGGATGCTACGAAGGTAAAACTTGCTGCAATTTATTTTGAAGATAAGGCTCTTCATTGGTTTCAATCTTACACTCAAAAGGGGAAAGTTCCATTAAGTTGGGTAGAATTAAGTGATGCCTTGAAGAATTGGTTTGGTAACTTGTATGATGATCCAATGACCGAACTTAAGAATTTAAAACAAACTGGAATAGTTCAAGAGTACCATGATGCCTTTGATGCTATAATTAGCATATTGAAGTTATCTTTAGGGTATACTTTGAGCTGTTTTATTGCAGGGTTGGATGAGGAGATTTAGTTGCAAGTTTGAATTGAATGTTCAATCCAACAAGTATACAACAAGCTTATTGTCCGACTAAACTATAAGAAGCTACAATTAAATCCAAAAGTCTAAGACTAGCTAAGGCACCATTGTTACCTACTCCAAGTTCTAGCAAAGCTATGGTAATATTTGTGAAGCCAAATGAAGTCAAAAAGCCTGTTAATAACTGCAAGACTTCAACCCAAAGTGAATATGATGATAGAAAGGCGAAGGGGTTGTGTTTTACTTATGATGAAAGATATATTCCAGGTCATGTATTTAAGGATAAGAGACCATAATTTTATCACATTGAAGTAGAAGAACTTGATGAGGCAATCTATGAAGAACAAGAATGTAATGAAGTAGAATTTGCATAAATATTTGTTAATCCTATTGGTGAGGGTGACAAGTGTCAATCATTAAGAGTTACTGCCATTATGGGAATGCGGAGTTGATAATTCTCATGGATACAGGAAGTTCCCACAATTTCATAGATGTTACTTTGGCAAATAGATTAGGTTGCAAGTTTATGTCTAAATAGGCTATGTTGGTAAACGTTGCAGATGGGGGTGCTGTAATTTGTGATAAAATGGTGGAACAATTTAAGTGGAAAATGCAAGGTTAGTTTTTGTTGTTGATGTGTATGTTATGCCATTAGGGGTTGTGATCTGGTGTTGGGAGTCTAGCAGTTTACTTCTTTGGGAAGTATTAAGATAAACTATAAATACAGAACTGTAGGACAGCAGGTAAGAGGTTGACTGCTTTTACTAAGGGAAATTTAAAGAAAATCAGTCAACAAACAGGAGAAGTATCCACGTTTCAGGTTTATGCTATTGAGGGTCAGCAGACTCCTACCTCAATAGCATAGCAGAAACCAGCAATCTTTTTTATCTTCTTGATTTACAGAAGGCACTTCAAGAGGATGCTGATGTGTTTTTGGATTTACAATCCTTGCCTCCTTTGAGATATAAATTTGATTATAAAATTCCTCTCAAACAACGAACAGAAGGAATAAACTCTAGACCTTATGGATATCCTCTCTTAGAAAAAGATATCATAGAAAAGATGACTAATGAATTACTTGAGCAGGGTGTTATCAGGTATAGTTGTAGTTCTTTTGCTTCTCTAGTGGTCTTAGTTAAAAAAAAGATGGTGTGTGGAGGATATGTGTCGATTATAGAAAGCTTAATTAAGCTACTGTACATGATAGATTTCCAATTCCTTTGGTGGAGGAATTAATGGATGAGTTGTATGGTACTCAGTTTTTCTCTAAGCTGGATCTCAAATAGGGTTATTACAGGATTAGAATGCACCCTACTGATGTTAATAAAATAGCTTTTAATACTCATAATGGGCATTTTGAGTTTTTGCTTATGTCTTTTGGGCTCACCAATTCTCCTTTTACATTACAACGGTTAATGAATCATGTTTCAGTTCCGGAAGTTTGTGCTAGTATTCTTTGATAACGTTCTAGTGTACAGCACTTCTTGGGAAACACACTTGTGTCATCTAAAAGTAGTTTTGGGACTTTTAAGCCAGAAGAAGGTAGTGGTTAAACAACGCAAATGTGTCTTTGTATCAACTGATCTAGACTATCTTGGCCTTATTATTTCACAACAAGGTATTACCACAGACCCTTCTAGACTCAAAGCTATTCAAGATTGGCCAACTTCTGTAATATCAAAGCTTTACGGGGCTTTCTTGGTCTCAATGGGTATTATTGGAGGTTTGTTAAAAATTATGGGGGAAATAACAAAGCCTTTAACTCAACTTTTAAAGAAAGATTCTTTTACATGGTCAAAAGAGGTAGAGATGGGTTTTCAAACTTTAAAGGCTACTATGATTCAACCTCTAGTTTTGGCAACAAGTTTTGTACTTATGATACTTTTGTGGTAAACAGATGCAACAAGTTTTGGTACAAGAGTTGTACTTATGAAAATGGTCATCCAATTGCTTATATTAGCAAGGCATTATCTCCTAAGAATTTAACTTTTTCAACATATGAACGAGAGCTTTTAGCCATCATCCATGCTGTACAGAAGTGACAGCCGTATTTGTCTCATGAACTCATCATCATAAAAACTCATCAACAAAGTTTTAAGTACCATTTAGGCAACAAAATTTCTACTCCCTTTCAGCAGAAGTGGTTGTCTAAGTTGATAGGTTCAACTTTAAAATTATGTATAAGAAATGGGTTGATAATAAGGTTGCTGATGCTTTTTCTAGGGTTACTTATGGTGAACTTTTGCAACTAGCTACGTAGTTTACAATGATCTATGGTATGATATTCAAAGTGTGTGGCAAACTGATCCTGAGTTACAACAGTTAATCTTGTATTCGTAACAGGATCCTTCCTTTCACAAGTAATGCACTTGGCAATCTAGGGAGTTACGAAGGCTTAAATTTGTAAATGTTTTATGTGAAGGGTTATAGTTGTAACTATTATTAATTGTTTGTTAGTCTCAACGGTTTAGTAGTTGGGTTGTTAAATACTACGAAGGCTTAAAGTTGTAAATGCTTCATGTGAAGGGTTATAGTTGTAAATGTTGTTAATTGTTTGTTAATCTCAACGGTTTGGTAGTTAGGTTGTTAATTGTTTGTTAATCTTAACGGTTTAGTAGTTGGGTTGTTTAACTGAATAATAGGATCAGCTTGAATTGTGTAATCTCTCTCTATAGTTTCTTATTTAATATGATATCACATGGGAAGTTGGTTATTGGTAACTCTTCTTTTCTAAAGAATAAAACTTTAAGCTGGTTGCATGATTCAGCGCAAGGTGGTCACTCTAGGGTGCAAGATATTGTTTATGGTGTGGCTAGGCTTTTTTATTGGCCGAAATTAAGAAAGGCAGTCACTAAGTACATTAAACAATATGTGGTGTGTCAACAATGTAAATCAGATACAAAAGCTTACCCGGGACTACTACAACCATTGCTTATTCCTTATGGTGTATTGTAGTGTATTGCAGTGTATTGCAATGGATTTTATGGAGGGTTTTCCTATGTCTGCCAACAAAATGTTATTCTAGTTGTTGTGGATCATTTGAGTAAAGGGGGCATTTCTTATGGTTAGAACATCCTTTTGTTGTGGTGGATGTAGCTAAACTTTATCAAGACAACACTTATAAGTTGCATGGTTGTCCGAAGTCTATAGTCTCTGATCATGACAAGGTTTTTGTTAGTCATTTTTGGCAGGCACTATTGGCTTTACAATGGGTGGACAAGAAGTTATCCAACTCATATCACCCACAAACAGATGGGTAAAACTAAAGTTCTTAATCGATGCTTGGAATGTTACGATGCATGTGTTTTGATCTCCCTAGTGATTGGGTTAAAAGGTTACCTCTAGCTAATTTTCGAAATAACACTCCATATCATTTAGCTATTTAGTGTATACCTTTTGAGGTCAAAATAAAGCTAATGCAACACTTGTAATATGTTGCATTAGACCTTGAAAATAATTCATTAGGCTTTATAAAGGTTGTATTAGCCTAAGGTAATATTTTTATCAAAGGCTAAATTAGATAAAGTTACATTAGATCTAAAACAACTTTTTTATTAGATTAATGCAACCTTTTTGTTAGCAAATGCGACCTTTTTATTAGCAAATGTAATCTTTTTTGAAAAGTTGTTTTAAAAAGGTTTTATAAGGGTTATTTTTCTAGTAGTGGGCTAACCCCCTCCTCTTCCTCCATACTTGCATGGTGAGAGCAACAATGAAGGAGTGGATTGAAGTTTTATAGCTCGCGAAGAGGTGATCAACACCTTAAAACATCATTTGCAGCAAGCTCAACATGAGCAATTGGATGATTTGCATCGTGTAGAAAGGTCTTTTGAAGTTAGAGATTAGGTCAAGTTGCTTATACTTTGCAATTACCTACCGCATCCACCATTCACCAAATAATTCATGTTTCATTGCTAAAAGATATCTTGGTCCTTGTCTAATTGCTTATTCTGTAGTTGATTTTTCCTTGGTAAAATGGAAGAACTGAAGAGTATGACCAATACCCGTGTACTTAAAAAGCATAATCATATGGTGGTCCAGTAGTTGGTCAAATGGAAAGGCGCTTTAGCTGAAGATGCTACATGGGAGTCGGCTCCTTTGATGAATTAGTGGTTCCCTTTTTTTAATCATTGGGGACAAAGATCTTCTGAACCAGGAAGTTGATGTGGATATTAATAACTTTTTGAATACCCTAGATTTTCTTCAACATCTTATTAATAACTTTTTGAACTAGTATGAATATTAATAAGATGCTCAAGAAAATCTAGGGTTTCCAAATTAAGCTTGCTCAACAAGCCATTACCCTAAACTCCAAACCCAACAATTCTCCCACTTAAAGCATTAAAAAACTTCAAACTATGCTTTGATATTCTTTAAACTGCGCTTTGACCTTCTTCATATAATTACACTCCGCAAGTGGTATCGTATACACATATCTCTACTGCATTCTCTAATCTCCCATTTTTCTTCTTAACTAGTTGCAGCCACTCTTCATGAGTTGCAGCTGTAATATCATCAAGTAACCTCATGGCCAATTGATGCTACATAGAGGTTCAACTTCTCTAAGGTAACCATTTTAGTTAACATGTTAGCCGAATTCTTGGTCCCCTTTATGTTCTTCAATGTTAGAGTATCATCGTTAACAAAAGTCCTTCATGAAGTGATATCTCAGGTTGATATGTTTCATATTTGCATGAAAGTTGGGTTCTATATAAGGTTTATGGCACCTTAACTATCATAAAACAGTTAACAATCTACTTGTTTGCTAAGTTTATGAAGAATATTCTTCAACCATATAAATTCTTTGCTAGCTTTAGTCAGTGCTATATATTCAGCTTCTGTGGTTAAAAGGGGAATACTTTTATGAAATCGAGACATCCAACTTACCACAGTGCCTCCTACTATAAAGGTGTACCGATGGTGCCTTTGTTAGAATATTGACAACCACCAAGGTATGTATCCGCATACCCCCTTAAAACAATCTCTTTCCAATTAAAACATAACACCATCTTTGAAGTCCCCCTCAAATAGTTAAGCAACCATTTAACTAATTCTAGTGATGTCCCTTGATTAGACTTATATCAACAAACAATTTCTACTGCATGTGTGGTATCTGGTCTCATGTATAACTTTGCATAAACGAGGCTACTAACTACTTTTACATATGGAACTTTAGTCATATATACTTTGACTTCATGGGTTGACTATGTTTTGGAAATCTTCAAGTGATTTTCTCAAAGGTGTATTTCTAGTCTTGGCATCTTTAAGGTTAAATTTCTCTAACACTTCTCTAATATACTTCTCCTAGGATAGTGTTAAATAAACCATCTTCTTTGTTTGTGAGTATACTCATTCCAAGTATTTGGCTATCAACTCTTAAGTCTTTCATCTCAAACTCCATAGACATTTACCTTTTTAACTTCTTTATCTTGATGTATCTGAATCTGCAATTAACACATCATCTATGTAGAGTAGTACAATGATATAAGAACCCTTGAACTTTTTGATGTAACAACAATGGTCTATATTACATCTCTTATGGCTAATTCTACCCATGAAATTGTCAAACTTCATATACCATCATCAAGGTAGTTGTTTTAGTTTATAGACTAGGTCATCTCTACCTTTAACCTGAAAACCCCTGGCTGTTTCATGTAGATGTCTTTATCAAGGTCATCATGTAGGAAGTCTGTCTTGACATCTAGCTGCTATAGATGTAAGCTTTCTTCTACTATAATATTATGGATAAGCCTTATAGTAGTTATCATCATCACTAAAGAGAAGATCTCATTATAACCAATTCCCTCTTTGTATTGAATCCCTTTGATGAAAACAAGGATTGAGCATTGAGTTGCATTTAATAAGGATCGAGTATCGAATTACAAACAAAGAATGAAGGCATTTCTATGTTAATTAAAGTTTTCAATGTTTAATTAAACAACAATAGTTCAATAATAGCAAAGATACACAATATATATGAATTGAACTTTCCGCATTAGCGTTTATAAATGGAACTAATACAAAACTTATACAAAATTACATGAAGTTATTTATACTAAATAGAAAGAGTTCTCACATAGGAAGTTCTAGCATCTAAATTTCTTGCATGCATCATGGTTCTCACATCTAGTATTTTTACATCCAACATCTTCTAACCAAGTTCTTGTAAACTTTAAAGTTTTCAAATAGAATCAAAGTTTTTGTAGAAGTATAAGTTTTCGCATACATAAAAACTTTGATTTCCCAAGCCTCAAAACTGTAAACTCTACAACCTATTTATTTTAAAGAACCTCTTTTCCAGATGAAAGTTCTAAAGAGACCATGTCTTGTTTTTCTCAAGCAACTTCATTTCGTCTTTCATTACTAACTCCCCTGCAATGAATCTTTTAACCCTTTTGCTTTAGAGTAATACTAAGGTTTATCATTTTCTATCAAAAGTATGTAATTGATAGATAGTGAGTGTGTGCTTGGCAGTCTAATGGTTCTTGTTAATCTTATGAGCTGAACTAGAGGGTTAACTGAATCCTCTAAAGTTTAGGAGTTGTGTTTTGAAGAGATAGTTTCTTTCTCTTTAGAACTTTCATTAACATTAGAATCTTCCTATAACTCCCACTTTCAATTGACTCATCCCTATTTTCTTGAATGTAAACTGAGATTTCAGTCTCATTTTCCTTTCTTTTCTCAATCTGCTTAAACTCAACATACCTTTTCTAGATCCATTTCTTTTCTCAGTCAACTTCTAGATCTTTGGTGTTTCTCTCTTTGTACATCTCACTTTTGTTAAATATGACATTCTTGTTTTTAATTACTTTTATGCTTTCAATATCCTAAAGCCTATAACCAATAAATGGGCACTTCTTGGCTTTTAAGTCTAACTTGTCTCTATCACCATCCTTCATCAAAGTGTAACCACTAATGTCAAATACCTTTAAGTGCTTGAGACTGACTTCTTTTCCTTGCTATTCTTCCTCTGGTATTTTAAACCCCAAGGAACTAAAGGTGCATGAATTTTTAAATAGGTATCAACATTGACTACATCAGCCTAGAATGTTTTAGGAACATGGTATTCAACCTTACTTTTGGACCTTTCATTCTGAATTCTATTCATCATCTCAGTTACTTCATTTTGTTGAGGATCAAGTACCTAGAATAATCTTGATCATCCTTATCATACGCCTAGATTAATAGTCTACAAACTCTTTGCTAATCTATTCACCACAATCATCCAACCCTTTAAGCATTTCATCTACAAACCATATTCCATTTGAATAGTAGCATTACATTCTTTATGAAAATAGACCCATAACTTTTATGTTGATCATTGATGAAAGTCACATAATAAATTGTCCTCCCAAGGATGAGACTAATGTTGGTCTTCTCCTCAACCTAATGGATTAGTTTTCATGTGGAGAATCGGGTAGTGAACGGGAATGGAGTAGTTTAAAATGGAAAATTTCAAGGAATTAGGATTTTAGGACCATAGTAGACCATTATGGTTAGTCATAATGGTCCAACAAGAAATGAGAATCGAAACTATGGATTTGGGTTTCATAAAGGACCACCAAGGGAAACAGGTAACGGTCCGCCATGGTGAACAAGGATCGCCATGGTGATCAAGGATCGCCATGGCCTACCTTAATGATCCGCGAGGAATATTCAATTCCAAGTTATGAATATTCCATTTATAAGATATGAATATTCCATTTTAAGTCGGTACGCCAATCACCCAATCAGGTAAAATTAGGTATAAAAACCCCAAAAACCTGCTTATAACCATTTTCACACTTTCACTCTCAGTCTGCTCTCTCTAAACCCAACACCCTCTCTCTCTCTACGATTTTGGCTCTAGTATACATCCAGGGGTAGAGGTTGCCGTTGATTGCCCCCCCTTGGGATGTACTCATGGCAATGAGGCCGTGAGAGGTGCTGGTTCAAATCCAGCTCATGACAAAGCCTTCTTTAGGGGGTTTTCTATTAAAGAATATATCGGCGCTAGGGTTTTCTCCTTAGACGGGTGCCTCCCCCACCTCTTGTTTTGGAGTGATCAGTGTGATAATCAAATGCGTGGTTATGTTCATTGATATCTCTTTGGCTTAGAAATGATGTCTAAATTCTCAGTTTACTTTAGTGAGCCTCAAATCCTTGTAAATACGAGTTATGGCCATGTATGATCATGTATGTGACATAAGAAAGCTTCATTGTAGTGTTGGATTACTTGATCGTGAGCTGTGAATGTCAAAGATTATGGGAAAGCTCAGATCTATGTGGTAAGGTTCTAAAACTTTCACATTATGAGTCATTATGGATCATTTGGGTAAATTGAGGTGGGAGAAAGAACCAAGCCGGTAGATTATGAGTAGGATCATATGATTATTATAGTCTGGGAATGACCACATTTTGATAAACGGATTTATCGCGGGACAACATCTGGTATAAGTATTAAATGGGTAATAAGGTGTCATTTTGTAACCGTGAGGATTTCAAAAAAGTCTACATGATAAGGATTTTATATGGTGGTTATGTCCGAATGGTCACTGTGTAGGGAGTGTGGGTAAACCCTAGCTTTTCGATGCATGTCCGTCAAGAGCGGTGATGGAAATATCGACTAGAGTTGAAGAATTCTAGCTTGAGGTCACGAGCCTGACTAATGCAGGTCGAGTGATTATATCGGGTGGGATGACCCTGGGGATTTCAAGGTTAACGAGGTTATATCTTGACATGAACGTTTGTATGTTCAGGGTCGTAAGACGCTTGTGTGCAGACACTCTTGGAAGCTTGTCGCTGTGGGTATAACTGTCCCCTTTTTCTTAATTGCTTTTGGGGCTGTATCAAAGCTAGTTAAACATTTTGAATAAATGTTTATGTGCAGGTGGTAATAAGTTAAATTTTCCTCGATAACTGGCATACCTGTTGATCACTACAGTCACGAGTAAATCAGTAAGGTGAGGACGGGATCTGGATTGAGTCACGGATCACCTCAAGGCACATATACCCTTAGTTGGATCCATCTAGGTAGGAGGGGGGCCTCACTTGCAGGTTTTATATGAGGATGGGCTCTGGATAGAGTCACCGATCACTGTGGTTGAAATCCTTTAGTATTTGGTTCTGAATGTAGGATCGCTAGTGCTATCTGTTAGCGGAGAGTTCATGATCATTAGGTCTATCTGCAACCTGAGAGTGCAGGATCCTTCAGGCTATCTACTACTTGTATATTGTGATGCATTGGGATTCGGTCGGCTGAGGTACCTTTTAGCTACCCACCGTCATGTTATGGAACTTGGAGTGGCACATATGTTGACAAACACTTCCCTAAGTATGAGGGTGTTTATGAGATTTGATTTGATAAAAAATTTACTTACGCACATGGTTATGGTATCTAACTATTTTAGTGTCTTGGTTATGACTCACCAACAACATTGTTGTTGACGTGTTTTAGCTCGTGTTGCAGGAGCCGGAGGTGTCGGGAGGCACTAGCTAGGTCGAGGGGGCTTAGTAGGTGTGAATAAATAAGACTTTCAAATAAAAGATAATGGCTAAGTTAAGACTTCCTGGGGTAGTGCTTTAGATTGGAATTTTTATTTTAAATACACTAGATGTGTGGGTTATATAGACACTGTAAAGTTTTAATTAAGTCTAGTTTTTATGGTCTTGAATTATAATACTTACGCTACATATAGTTGTGATGTGATACAACTTGTCACGCTCGTGGATTGGAGTGTGACATGTCCATAGACGTCTAAGTGGATAAGCTCTATATTTTGGGCCAAGCGGTTTTTTCTGTCTTCATAAACAAAACCTTCTTCTATTTCCTGAAAACACATGATTCATAAAATTCTCTTTCCACTTTCTTCAAAGTCTGTAAACTTTACCTTAGCTACAAACATCTTCACTTCTTTTTCATTTATATGTCCGAGTCGCTGGTGTCGGTACATAATTGGACTTAGACTTGGTGTAACAACATTAATCCAATTTTATGTAATTTAGCAGTGATTGAAGTATATAGAGATTTATAAATTACATATTTTTCATTATTCTACTCATGCATTACACGAATTTCTAATCTAACTATCTAATAAAAGAGTAGAGTAGGTGCCACATGTCAATTTTTGGTTAAGCCTCCTATTATTTTCCCGCACATTCCATTTTAGCCCATTTTCTTTCTATTGTGGATCTTGATGCATACATAATGTGCCCCTATTCTTTCTATGAGCAATCACCAAATTTCCATTTATTATTTTCCACTGACCATTGCAAAGTAAATTATTGGATCGGGTTTGAAATGAACAAGATTTTCTAGTGATCGGCAGTTATTAAGTGTGGAATCGAAATTAACTGTCTGCTAACAAGCATATACTTTGACCAAATAATAACACACGAGGTTCTTCAAAGTATTAACTTGATAACTTATCTGATTACAAAGAGTAATAACAGCAGATAACAGGTGGGCATATAAGCTTACCCTAAAACTATACAAGTGTGAGGTATTTATACTATAAAAGCTAAACACTAGAATGAATCCTGATAATCTATTATAGGGTTAGGGTCAATGGCATGTTTTAGGTATTGATCTGCATATTATGGCATACCATGAATGTGCATTACTATTGGTTACAAATATATGTATGACAAAAGATAGGAAATCGGTACGTCAGAAGATCAGCAGTTTTAGAAGTATGTTGTCGGCGCTACGCTTCGATACTGATAGCCTTGTCTAATGCAGCACTGAATCAGCAGATCATCATGCTACACACATGCTGATTCACGATAGTTCAATACTTAAAAGATTTTGGCATTTGTGAATCGGTACTGAACTTAGATTTTTTGGTAGCTTCATCTTTCTTTTGGTTCAGCAGATTCCCCCTAGGATGATGCTACCAAAACTCTTTTTGATCCCTCAAGCATCCTTATCAGTAGTAGTTCATACCTATATCCTCTTTTATCTCTTGAGGGGTTGTCAAAAGGTAGACTTACTAAATCCATCATGTTGTGCCTAGATAGTCTGAAGATGTCATATTCTTTGACTTCAGTTTTGTCGGCACCTGCGATAGTTAGACAGAAGGAATTGGTCGAGGAGTTATAACTCCAATGAGTGATAGGATCATGAATGTTTAAAGGAGTTACATATAGAGCATCTTCTTCTTATCCCCACTTGTTTCTGCTTTAACTCTGTTACTAATCATTACCTTCCTATTGTTTGATGCTATTGATTTGTACTTGTCAGGAATACCTTCATATTATTTGATCAAAGTGAACATTCTTTTCAGGTGTTTAGAGTTGAGGTTTAGAATTTCTAACTCAGCCAAAAAGAAAGACTTAGATCCATCCTTTCTCTTAATAAAGTTCCTCTCAGTTTTCAAAATATATTCCCAGTTAATAATGTATGCATCATCATGTTCTGGGTGTTCATCTTCATCTGATTCCAAGAGATCTTCTTCAGCAATTTATTCTGGGTTGTTCCAATCTCTTCTTATTCTTTCGATAGCTGTAGTGATTTCCACCTCATCTTTCAAAAAATCTGACTGAGTTTTTGTTGGAGATTCTGCTTCTTGAGTTGCTTGTTAGACCGATGGAGAGTTATGCTTAATAGTTTGAGCAGGTTGACTAGTAGGAGGAGGAGATTGTGATTGAGTGCTCCGTGTAGGTTTGGTAGATGAGGTTGTTTCAACACCTTCAGCTTCTCTTATTTTTCTTCGTTGTTCTTAAGCTTTCTTTGACTTCTCAAGATGTGACGTGTTATTTCCCATAATCATATTTTATACGTCCCTTCTTTAGAGTCATTATTGGGATTTCTTGGTCTCACCCTCGTCAGGTCAGCTATATCAAATCTATTAAAGCAGACAAGCTGATTCCTTGAGTAGGCTACCCTTCAGGCTATTGATCTAGTGATGAAGTATGTGTCCTTGTATTGATCTTATTCCCACTCCAATATTTGGTCATATGCTGACAAGGGAGTTTTAGGAATCTCTTCACCAGACTCAGCTTTGACTAAAGATAGCAGTTTTGAAGTAGAGTTTTGGTCTTCTCATTTCTACATCCAAAAATGCTTAAGTGCTTAACAATTTTCTCTAAGATGTCAAGAGGCAAATCAAGTATTTCATTTTCATGATCTTAATATGTGATTTCTTTATTTGCTCTTTTGACTGCAAATTTCTTCATTTTAGTTATGTATCCCCCCAATACTTTTGTTCCTTTCAGAATTCTTTCTTCCACTTCAGGATCAACCACTATTTCCTTATTATTCTTTTTGGTTCAGCTTTCTTTATGGAAATGAATGATGATAGAGGCTGATCATCATCTAATAAACTAGTATCAAAAGATGGAGATGTTGGATGCTTAGTCGGTAAATAGGAAGATCTTAGAACAGTTTTATTTGCCTTTACTTGTTGTCTTTCCCGTTGCTCTTTTGCTTCTTCACATTTTGGGAGCTCTCCGGCTGCAACTCTTTTCTTGATTTCTTTGATGTTCAGATCAAGAGTAGACATACTCATTGGTCCTACTTATTTGCTAGAGAAACCATAGCACCTTAGGTGAATTTTTATCTAGTGCCTGTCTCTTGACTCTTGTCTTACTCTTTTAACTTCTCTTCTTTCAAGCTTATCATCTGCTGACTCTACATAGACTGGATCATCAGATACTTTCTCCTTTACTTCCAAGATACATTTAGGGGTGTATGCTAGAGTGTAAACCATTGGTGGCTCCACAACATTATACCCCAATCTTGTCTTGGTTTGATATAGCTTTTGGGACTTCTCAGTGAAGGCCAACAACTTCTCAAACTTTTCAGTTTGAATATTTTATGTGCCGGTATATGTTTTAGCTATTGCTAAATCATATTGAGCTCACTTCAGCTAGACCAAAAGATCATCAATCTGGGTCTCAAGGTTTGTTTGCTCATGTTTTAATAGTAAAGCAATCTTCTCTAGCTCTTTTATCTTTTCTTTTTGAGCTTGATCAGTTTTCTTAAAATCAATTTTAAGAATGTTGATTGATTCTACATCATTCATGAGATCCAGGTTATGACTTCTATAAATGTTTACTTTTGCAATACACTTAGGTGTACAGTAGTATTCAGTGGTTACTTGAGGTGTGGAAGTTAAGCTACCAGCCATCAATGCATTGTTGATGGGAGTGATGTCTTCTACCTAAAAGCTCCAGTCAATCAGGTCTTATCCTGAAGCTACACCCGCCATGTGTCTTTGGTCGGTAGAAGTAGAATGGATTTGGTAGGTTGCAGGTTGTTTGATGTTGGATAAGCTTGAGGGAGTAGGATTTAATTTAGGTGCCTTGCATTCCTTGGCAAAGTGTCCAAGGTAATTACAATTGAAACACTTTACCTTACTTTTATCAATTTCAAATCCAGACCTTCTCTATCTTTTGAACTTTCTTCCAGTTCTCTACTGGAACTGTTTAGCCCTGAAAGTGATCATGGCTATTTGATAGTTGATGTCCATTTCTTCATGATCATCTGGACGGATACATTTCAAATCTTTTTCAGAGAGTTGAAAGAAGTTAGCCTGCCACTAAAAAAGCTGAACTGTGAGAATAGTTTGATGAAAAAGATAGTGAGGACTGCTGATTTCATCATCAGAACTTGATAGGCATGAGAGTGAAAGGGCTCATAAACGGGTGCCATTAGTGCTGAGGACTTTGAGGAGTTTGATGATCTAGCGATTGATTCTCCATCTGCATCCATTTCCATCAATAGGCACTTAGAATGCCATACAAGTCCTCAAGAGTCATAGTCTTTAGGTTCTCAGTTCTTCTGATGGACATTATATACATTGTCCATATCTTCGATAGTGATCTCAAGAACTTTCTTAGAACATTATTATTCTTCATTTTCACCCTTGCTTCATTGAGAGAGTCTAGCAGTATGACATATCTGAGATATGTAGCAGTCATGGTTTCTCCCCTTGTGAAACTAAAGTTTTCAAATTTTTGCTTCAAGACATCTCTCTTGTTTTCCTTCATGTCTTCTATCCCCTTAAATCTGGCCTTCCAAACTTCTTATAACTTTTGAGCAGTTATAAACTTCTTAAATCCATGAATGATGTTATTGGGTATGCTTACCCTGATCAGCCATTGAGCTTTTGAATCTACATCCATCTTCTATAGATCTTAATCTGAGTACTTTATGGGATCATTAGGAATTATACCTCCTCCTTCACCAGCAGCTTGGACCATAAGGACATATGGTCCACTTAGAATTGAGAGCCGTAGCTTTAGATCATGATTTCTTAGAAAATCTTCTATTCTGATTTTCCATGTATTATAACATTTGGAGTGAACATTGGGGGTTTGCTTTTAGCACCATTCTCCAAGTCATGCTTACTGGAAATAGCTACAACAGTCATCTTGAGTGGATAAAGGGTATGAAAGAATAAGGTGTTTGAAAGTGTGATCATAAGAAAACAAGTAATTTGTTGAAAGGAAACTTCAAGTAAATGAAGAGCTAAAGCTCTAATACAACTTGTTGGATCGGGTTTGAAATGAATAAGACTTTTCTAGTAATCGACAGGTAACAAATGTGGAATCTAAGTTAACTGTCTACTAACAAACATAATGCTTTGACCAAATAATAGCACACAAAGTTCTTTCAAAATATTCACTTGATAACTTTTCTGATTACAAATAGTATTAATAGCGGATAACAAGTGGACAGATAAGCTAACCCCAAAACTATACAAGTATGAGATATTTATACTTTGAAAGCTAAACATTAGAATGAATCCTGATCATCTATGCTAGGTTTAGGATCAATGGCATGTTTCAGCCATTGATGTACATATTATAGCATACCATGAATGTGTATTACTATTGGTTACACAGATATGTACAACAAAAGACATGAAATTGCTACTTCAGAAGATTAACAGTTGTAGAAGTATGTTTTTGCCACTACTCTTAGTTACTAATAGTCTTGTCTAATGCAACAGTGAATCAGCAGATCATCAGGCTATACAAATGCTAACTTACGGTAGTTCAGTACTTAAAAGATTTCGGCATTTGTGGATCGGTACTGAACTTAGAATTTTCGGTAGCTTCACCCTGCTCTTGGTTCAACATAAACATTAGGCCCTTGATCATCCAAGTGACCAAACGTGATTAATTTCATTTTTATATTTGGGATAACCCTAACATCTCTCAATAACCACTTGGTTCCCAATGATGTCGTCAACTCTATATCACCAATCCTTACAATGTCAAATGTCTTGTCATTTGCTAAACAAACCTTGCCTAGTTTTACCCATTCGTAAATTCTTACTCCAAATCTAGACATGAAACATCATAGAATGAAGCATTTATATCTATAATCCAAGATTCCAAAGTATTTTTAACACTGCATATAAGAGTGTCATGTAATCCCTCAGAAGCCATATTGTTTACTTCATTATTTCCACCTAAGGTCTAGGACACTAAATCCTAAAATGACCCTTATTTCTAAAGTATCAACACTTGATGTTTTTTCTATTCTTAGATTACCCCTCTTTCTATACTTAAACCAGTCTCTATTGTGTCCACCTACCATGATTCTTTTTCCCATATCTTTAGTATGTAATAGGTATTTTGAATATTCTCCTGTACATCTCCGTCTAATATCTTCATGCTTAATCAAATCCCTAATACCATCAAATGTTAGCTTAGTGGTTCTAGATATACTATTAGCTAATAGTGACCGTGCCTGACTGACTGTCGGGCAAGGAAGATAAAAGAAGTAGTACTTAAACCTTGTTGTCAAACTTAATATCAACTTATGCTAACCAAGAGGTGATTAAATAAAACCATTTATGTGCATAGTAACAAACCTCATTTCCCTTATGTTCGCATTAATAATCAACTATTTGATAAGGAAACCTAACGCATCTTTCAGAACATTATAAGTAGTCTTTTTATTAAAAATGTTGTAAGCAACACTCTTTGACAATGAAAGGATGATCCTCTTAAACCTTACCGATCTACTAGTTACCACTTTTCGTCATACATATCAACTAGTTGCTATCCTAACATCGGTAAGAGCAAACTTTACTCATACAATAGATCCTCAATCTGCATTTTCCAGAAACCATTCTCACTACCATCAAGTTTCTTTATACTGATCTTACTTTCTTCTATAATCGTATAAAAAAATTAACTACAAAAGCAAAGTCTTATTATCATTAGACAGTGTCTCTCGATGAATCTAACAAGAAAACTACTTTGAAACCTCGAAATTGAGAGCGTGAAGCGACAAGTGGTGACACTCATAATCACTTTAACACACAAAACAATCACAAGAAACATGAATTTGAAGAGAACATGAACACAAAGATTTATAATGGTGCG